>KQ999897.1:0-13889 GCA_001598015.1 Dorcoceras hygrometricum | reverse complement strand
GATCGGATTACCCCTTTCGGGACCCATACTCGAATTACCTTAACAATTTTTCCAGTACTAGAGTCCGTGAGGGTCTGTGCATAATTACAGTGAGATCTGTTGTGTTTTGATTTCACACTTTGACCACTTAGATTTCTCCTCGGCTGAACCTTTTTCCAACCAGATTTTACCTTCGTTGAACTACGCCATGACTGGTTAGGAACAAATGACTTTCGACCAGATTTTGCTTTGTCTTTGTCCAGTTTGTTCTTTAGCCAGCTTGGCTTGGAGTTCTCAGGTTTTTGAAAGCCGATACCAAATTTTACTTTATGGTTCAACTTCTGAGGGGTATGGTCATTATATGTCATCCACTCACATGGGTCATGTACCACGTTGGCATTGATAAAGCTCATCCTATTGAACTTGTCATGTGCCAGCTGTGATTGAGTACTCGATTCTCCTTCACTGCTGTCACTACTATTGTAACCCAAACCAGTTCTTTCATTCGCTGGCTTTTGGCTTTCTTGCAGCTTATGGAGAGAACGAGAAGACTAGTTCCAGGAGCTCACAAGCTCATTTAGACTTTCAATTTCAGCTTTGAGCTCACTAGACACTTCTCTCAACAATTCATTCTCAGCTGTCAGCTTACTCAGCTCGATTTTCAAACTGTTAGCTTCACCAAGTTCAACAGCAATTGGTTCAGCAGAACTTTTTTTCAAATCACTGTTTTCAGCCTTAACTTCCTCGAATGAGTGATAAAGCTTCATGTACTCTTTGACCATGTCATTTAGTGCACTGACAAGGTCTTCTCGTGTAAATTCAACATTGGAGAAGTCAAATACCTCGTAATCTGATGTTTGGTCAGCCATGAGACAGTGAACCTCCTCCTGTTCACTATTGCTTGATGAGGAGCTGCTGGATGAAGATTCTGAATCAGTATCCGCCCAGATTTTGGTGCTTTCATCAGCCACCAGTACTTTGCGATCATGCTTGCGGCTGGATCTTTTGTCACCTATCGTCCTCATCCGTCTATCTTTGGATCTCTCCTTCGATCTGTCTACAGCTCTTTCATCTGATTTGTCATCTCTGTTGTATCGATCCTCCTTCTTGTATCTGTCATCAGTTCTCTTGTCATATCACTTGTATCTATCGTCTTTCTTGGGTCTGTTTCACTCAGCTGCAAAATGCCCTGGACGTTCACAGTTAAAGCATTTCATATCAGATACAACTTTATCATTTTTATGATTATTGTAAGGAGCAGAAGGGTTATAGGATCTTCTCAAGTATTTCCCAAACGTTTTGACGAAGAGGGACATGACGTCATCGCTGAGTTGCTCAGATGTCTTGCTTGTGCTTGGAGAGCACTGTTCAGTACTTGTAGCAGCTAATGCTTTTGTCGGCTGGGATGTCAAGGGTCCAGCTTCTGCTCTTGTCTCCAACTCGAACTCATAGGCTTTTAGGTTTGCAAACAAGTCGCGCAGCTCCAGTTTGTTCAAATCTTTGGACTCCCTCATTGCCATAGTCTTCACGTCCCATTCCCTGGGTAATGCTCTCATGACCTTCAACGCCAGCTCTCGGTTACTATACTCTTTTCCAAGACTTGTCAACTCAATCACCACCGCGCTGAAACTTTCATCAAACTCAGTCATCGTCTCTCCATCCTTCATCTTGATGGATTCATACTTCTGCTGAGCGACCGTCAGCTTGTTCTCTTTTGTTTCGTCGCTTCCTTCACATATTTGAGTTAGTTTTTCCCAAATATCTTTAGCTGTGGCGCAGGTTCTGATTTTGCTGAACATGTTTTTGTCCTTGTCCACCGTCTTGTAGAGGATATCCCTGGCCATATTATCCAGGTTGGCTTTCTTCTTGTCCTCACTGGTGTACTCATGTCTGCTCTTCTCTAGGAACTGAGGCTAGCCATTGGATATAGCAAAAGCTAGATTCGGCTTCATTATCTTCAACGGCCCTTCAGTGATAACCGCCCCCATTTCATCATCTAGAGCAGCCAGATGCGCCTACATGCGAATCTTACAATCATCATAGTCCTCCTTGGAAAACATAGGAATCTTTTGTGGGAAGTCGACATTTTTAATATAAGATAAAGCACAAACAGAAACTGTTCAATAACTGAGATGCGCAGGATCTGATACCAATTGATAGGATCAATATGGCACGAAAACAGGCCTAGGAGTTCAGGAAGGGGGGGGGGTTGAATGAACTCCTTGGTATTTTAAATTTTCAAAACCGTTTAAAACTATTTTTACAAGAACCGCTTAACTTAAGTCCGAGTTACCAAACTTAAGGTATCTCAGTTTTAAAGGCTGATTTCTCGGTTAACAAAAATGTGCGGAAAGAAACAGATTAATCAGTGAACAGTATAACAAGTAAGTAAATACGTAATGTAAAAGTTAAGGGACAAAGTTTGTTTCTGGAAGTTCGGATATAAATATCCTACGTCTCCCCTTCTTCGTTTTTAGGAAGGTTTCACTAGAAGATTTGATGTGTGCAAGCCTTCTACAAACACCCGATCACCGAGCCTCGCTCAAGGTGAACTCCTAGAAACTCCACAAACAATCACGCAGACGCAGCTGCTGGTTTTACAACACTTAGAATGATATGTTTTTCAAACGACTTTTAGACAACGCGTTTGTTACAGACTCAAAAATTAATACATCAATGGAATACAAATCTATTGAGTGCTGTAAATTCTCTGGTTTCTAAACAACGAAACACGATTCAAAAGATTGAACCAGAGAATGACTCGAAGGTAAATCTGTGAATGCTTGATTGAAAGTTCTTCAAGTTGTGAGCTTTTTGAGAATAGCTTCAAATTGAAATGCGCTCGTAAAATTGGCAGAGTGACGGTAAGTAAAAATAGCGAAGGATAGTTCTTCAATTCAAACTTCTGCTATTTATAGTCTTCATTCACAACGGTCGATTAACTCTGTAAAGGAAAATAAAATCCCTTTTTTAAATCTGATAATCTGTAACCGTATATCCTGCTCCACCAAATGGTATATTGCACATCGTCAGAACCAGATTGTCGTTTTCCATATTTGTGCAATCACCTTATAACGTCCTTTGTAAGTTGTACTATTTACCCAAAATAATACAGATCTTGTCTCCTTAATTCCAGGCAATTGTACGATTCATTTATGGCCATCGATATTTTCCAATTTGAGTATATGATCAAATTCAAATCAATTCATTGTTTGCACACCAGCTGATGACTTGAACATCTGAAAGTATGCACCAGCTGATAGCTTCAACTCCTGAAAAATATGCACCAGCTGATTGCTTGAAATATCTCCCTTTAGGTATATCGAAGAATATGACGTAACGGCTGGTTACAATTCCTGAACACTTCATCACCTGATTTGTTCAACAGCTGAAATTACCAACGGCTGATATACCAACGTCTGATATACCAGCAGATGATTATATGCAAAACCCATCGGCTGAATCCTAGCGCTAATCCAATACGCTGTCGTTTCAACTTATCCAAACGCTGTCGTTTTGACTTATCCAAACGCTGTCGTTTTGCAATCTTCAACGAAATATGCTAGCAATCAACAACTTGCGTCTGAAACTAATACATCTGCTGATTACCAACCAACGGCTGAATTTATCCCAACGGCTGATAGCTAATCGTAGAATTCCAACGGCTGATCCAGTACCAGAAACTGATAACCTGCAATAATTCAACCTCTGAAATAATCCCGAATATCAACATCTGATATCTAGCATCTGAAAATCTCAACACAACATCTGAATACTTCTACTTAACAACCATCAGCTGAATATCAACCCCTCTACTGAAATATGCTATGTTCCAAATACGTAGTTGATATCATCGTCTGTCTGTCCAGATCTAGCTTAACTTCAGTACTTAGATTATTTTGTTATCACCAAAACTTAATAAATTTTATCTTAACATACTTGCTCTATTTTTTATTTTCCTGCACTTGGTTTATTTGACATAAGAGCATCACATTGATCTTGTTTGATGCATTCATTTTTGAGCAAGGATTGATTACTACTTCCTTGCGTGATGTTGTGTTAGCCGCAACTCCTGCCGGTGAGAGCTTGTTCCCTCTCGAGATTGTCATATACTGTGTGATTAAGTTTGGTGAGAATGTGTTGATGGCCAACTTGATTAAGTTGGAGTTGAGAGACTTCGATTGTATTTTGGGGAAGGATGTGTTATCTAGTTTTAGAGCTACGATAGATTTTTTCCATGGTGTTGTCCGTTTATACCTGAATCCGGTGAGAAGTAGAAAATTCTTCCTTCATGATCTATGCTTTGGACGTATCCCCAAAAACTCGTTTGTAGCTTGGTGATATTCCCATCGCTCGAGAATTTCCCTACGTTTTTCCCAAGGAAATTCCTGGTTTCCCTCCGATAAGGGAGATCGACTTCATTATTGCCCAGAATAGCCTATTCGAGGACCCCATATCAGTTGGCGTCAGCAGAGTTTAGAGAACTTAAGGTTCAATTGAGCGATATTTTTGAGAAAGGATTCATTAGGCCGAGTATGTGACCTTGGGGATCCCTGATTCTTTTCGTGAAGAAGAAGGATGACCCGATGAGGATGTGCATCGACTTCTGGAAACTAAACAAAGCGACTATGAAGAATAAGTTTCCGTTGCCAAGGATCGGTGATTTGTTCGACCGACTTCAGGGTTCAGTGGTGTACTCTAAGATCGATCTTCGTTCGGGTTACCATCAGTTGAGGAGTCGTGAGGAGATCATTTTGATGACTATGTTTCGACGAGTAATGGGCATTATGAGTTTTTGGTTATGCCTTTTGGATTGAAGAATGCCCCTGCATTCTTTATGGATTTGATGAATCGAGTTTTAAGGGAGTTCATAGATCGGTTTGTGACAGCGTTCATCGATGATATCTTGCTCTATTCGAAGACCAGGAGGCAGCACAAAGAGCGTTTGATGTTAGTTCTCCAAGCAATTAGAGACTCAAAACTATATGCTATGTTCTCCAAGTATGAGTTTTGGCTAGATAGAGTTGTTTTTATGGGTCATGTCACTTCTTCTCAGGGTATCTCAGTTGATCCCAGTAAGGTAGAGGCAGCTGTGAACGGAGAGCGTCCCAGGAAGGTCTGTAAGATTCGTAGCTTTTGGGATTGGCTGGATATTACCGGAGTTTTACGGATGGATTTTCTAAGATAGCCAAGCCTATGACTCAGTTGGTTCAATTTTTGAAGACAAACTACTGCTCCAGTGTTAGCGTTGCCTTTGTGTTTAGGAGGTTTTGTGGTGTGTTCGATGTGTTGCTTAGTGGACTGGGTTGTGTTTTGATGCAAAACGAACGAGTCATTGCTTATGCGTCTCAACAATTGAAGCCTCACGAGACACGATACCTGGTTCATGATTTGGAGTTGAAGATATGACGCCATTACCTTTATGGTGAGCAATTTTTGGTACACACCGACCACAAGAGCCTTCAATACCTCTTTTCTCAGACTGATTTGAACATGAGGCAGCGTCGGTGGATCGAGTTACTCAAGGACTTTGATTGCGAGATACATTATCAACCAGGAAGAGGTGAATCTTTTTGCAGAGCATTTGGGAGCGAATTGTTGGTGGTTTCAACCGAGTGATGATTATTTCGTGGTTTCCTCTTTCCAGGTCTAACTGCAGATTGTGTCAGACATCAGGACAGCATAGAGACTGGCCCGTATATTCACGAGCTGAAGTTGAAGGCACAATAAGGTCATCTGGATGATTATTCTGTTGCTTCTGATGGGTGTTTGAGGTTACAGGGTAGGTTAGTGGTTCCTAATATGAGCAACTTGAGGGAAGCGATCTTGAGAGAAGCTCATTGTAGTCGCCACAGTCTCCACCCTGATGTGAGGAAGATGTACCACGCTTTGAAATCACACTATTGGTGGGAGGTATGACGAATGATATCGATGAGTTTGTGGATCGATTTATAAATCGCTAGCATGTCAAGACTGAGAGGATGAGACCTTGTGGTATTTTGTAGAGTTTAGAAGTGCCCCAATGGAATTGGGAGCATATAGCCATGGATTATGTGACTCATTTGCCTCATTCCAACCGAGGATGTGCTGCAGTTTGTTTTGTGATAGATTGACTGTCTAAGTCAGCCCACTTCATTCCCTACGACATGATGTGTTCTATGAAGAAAATTGTGAGATTGTGCATCGATTTCGTGGTAATATTGCATGGTGAGCCGGTGTGAATAGTTTCTGATAGGGATCCAAGGTTTATTTCCCGATTT
The DNA here is from genome assembly GCA_001598015.1 of Dorcoceras hygrometricum. Lineage (NCBI taxonomy): Eukaryota > Viridiplantae > Streptophyta > Magnoliopsida > Lamiales > Gesneriaceae > Dorcoceras > Dorcoceras hygrometricum. The sequence goes on along the minus strand of KQ999897.1, from coordinate 7,650 downwards.
TGGAAGAGCTTTCAAGCAGCTTTAGTTTCTATATTGTTTCTGAGTATAACATATCACCCTCAGACTGATGTCCAATACGAGAGGACCATTTAGACCTTGGAAGATATGTTGCGAGGTATGGTGATGGCTTTCAGTAGAAGTTGACAGGATTCCTTGTCCTTGGTTGAGTTTTTGTATAACAACAGCTACTAAGTGACTATTGGGATGGCACCATTTGAGGTTTTGTATGGTAGGAAGTGCAGATTGTCGATTTTTTGGGAAGACGTTGGGGAAAGATAGTTATATTCACCTGAGTTCGTTCAGCACATGAGAGATCAATTCTATTTAATCCGCAAGAGGATGAAAGCAGTGCAAGATCACCGAGCCATCTATGCGAATAGAAGACATAGACCTTTAGAATTTCAGGTTGCTGATCAAGTTTTCCTAAAGGTTTCTCCATTCAGAAGTGTTATGAGGTTTGGACTCAAGGGGAAGCTATCACCTCGTTATATATTGGACCTTATGAAGTTGTTGAATGGATTGGTCCCCTGGTTTATCGTTCGTTGTTGCCTCCTGAGCTGTCCTCAATACATGATGTGTTTCATGTGTCCATGTTGAGGAAGTAATAGCCGGATCCTTATCACGTGCTGCGAGCTGACGAGGTAGAGCTAGATCGACTGAGTTATGTTGAGTATCCGTTGCAGATTTTTGACAGAAAGGAAAAGAAGCTTAGGAATAAAACCATTCCGTTGGTGATGGTTCAATGGAGCAAGCATGGAATAGAAGAATCTACATGGGAGTTAGAGGCGAAGATGCGGCAACAGTGGCCTCATTTGTTTGAATATGTATCGTATTACCCCTTGTCATTTGTTTTCTTGCTGTTGCCTTCTGTGTCATCTTGAACTCTTGGTTAGTAGCTGTTCTGAGAGCTTTAGTGTTGCTGAGTGTTCTGCTAGTTTTTGGGTGTTCTTCACTTCTGCTTTCTATGGTTGATACTGGTGGTTCAATCAAATTTTGTGTTTAGTTTGAGTTCTGGAGTTTGTGTGCTGATTTAGAGGACGAAATCCTTTTATAGTGGGGGATAATGTGAGATCTTTAAGATTAGCAGGTTTTAATTATGCGGTTTAGTTAGGTGTAGTGTGGATCAGATGAGGCGTAAGCTGATCTGAGTGGAACAGTTCAGAGCTAAACTGCTTTGGTGAGCGTTGAGCTGGTTTTTCTGTCGCGAGATATTTTGGGGAAACCAGCGTAGGATCAAGCAGCTCTAGGAGGTGCCGTGTAAGTGTAAGCTGATATGAACTTGAGCATAATCTGGAGTCAGCTTGTAGATGTACTTGGTGCCCTGAGCTGAGTAGTCAAATTTTGGAGTTGCGAAGCGCTATTTAGTGGAATCAGCTTAGGCGTAAGTTGATAGTAACGTTTTGTTTAGACAAGAGCTTATTGTGGGTTTCACTTAGGTGGAGATATTTGTGGTTATCAGATCGGGAGAGAGATTTGGTGGTTCTGAGTTTTGGCGAGAACTATTTGGAATGTGTGAGATGTCCAGTGCGCATGTGGTTTGTTGATGAGATCTGCGTACACGAGAGCTGATTTGTGCACTAGAGCTATTTAGTACACGAGCTGAACAACGAGCATGATCCGTCTGTGAGCGTGATCTATTTGTGTGATGTATGCCTAAGCTGGTACCAGCTTTGAGGTCTAAGATGGTCGACGTGAGTTATATATGCTTAGACTTTAACTAAGTGTTAGTCAATTGTTCCCGACACGTAGATATTCTTCATCTCTTTGAAAGCTGAGCTGTTACCTTGTCTCGAAACCCTCGTTACTGTTAACCGAACCTTATCTTCTCCGATAGCCGGCGGTAGACAATGCAGCTTGGATCAAGGTTGATATCTTTGAGTTCCTCTCTTCTAGCCCGTTATTTCCCTACCAATCTTGAAACCTTTGGTTGGATGGAAGGGTGAACGCGATGTTAGTCGAGGCGTACGTCTTTTCACGATTTGTAGATAATTATTCTTCGGTTCAGGTAGCGACTTTGGGTAAGTGTTAGTTTTCATTCTTAGCTTCGATACGAACCAGAAATCGTAGTTGGGTGTAGGTTCAAGCTGGGTTGAGCTGGTAGATCCTGGCTCTATTTCAGTCGTATCCTATCTTGAGCTGATTTCATGTAGTTGAGCACGTCATGGCATGGTGGTCAATTGAGCGTTTCTGTCAATATTTCCCCACGAGAGCTGGGGAAACAGAGAACGGCTGGCCAGACTTGAATGTTTCAGTGCATGATCTATCTCGTGTTGGTGTTTTTCTCTTCTCGTGAGCTGTTTGAGGTACTATTGGTCAAGAATCGAGGTACGGATCAGAACTGGTAACTTACAGCTATCGTAGAGTATGACTTTATGCTCTGTGTTGTTACATATTGTGTAATAGGTTCTGTATTTGCTGCTTTATTTATGTGTTGAGCATGCCATGACATAGAATGCATACATTGTAATATTGAGCATTGCATTCGAAAAGTTGATGCATTCTTAATTGAGATGAATTGTTTTCTCGTGGTGTGCTTTGTTGCTGATCTTGCTCACGAGTACCACTGAGGATGCACCGGGTGGCTCCCGCCACCTCAGTTTCCGTGGTCTGGATAGGTGGTGGCGGGTGGTTGCTGGACACCTTGTTATGCTCTCGTGGCTGACCTGGTAGCTCCCGTCGCTTGCAATGATGAGCCATATATATTTTGAATTGGGACCGCCCGGATAGTGCCCAAACTCCTGATGACATTTCCACATGTTGATGTTGACCTTTTCGATTGGCTTTAGGTTTGTTACCCTGAGTTCTTGCTACCGGACATGCATTGCATAGCACGTTGCATATATCATACGTACTTCGTATGTTGTTTTACTTTGTTCTTCGTATTGGGGTTTGACCCCTTGTCCCTCCGGGGCTGTTTGGTTGTGTTTTGCCACTCAGGTTACCTAGTAATTCAGCTGGCCCAGGTGGTGCTTCAGCTAGTGGATCCCGAGGGGTTGATCGAGTGTCCCAGATATTTATGTATATATTTTCATCGAGTCGGTTACCGTGGGATACCCCGTGTAGTTTTTGTAGTTTGGATTTGAAGTTTATTTCATGTTGAGATACATATTTATTGAATGAATTTTGTGACCTGTTATGTGCTTGTTTTGTATAAAATATTTATTTTGAGTATCTGCGAATTTTAAGTTATAGTTTCCGAAAAAGAAGAATTTTAGCCACTTTTTAAGCTTCGGCGTTTTATTGTTAATTGTTCCTTGATCTTAAGCACCGGGCGTGACTGCCGTAGAAGCGCCAAACTTAAAATTGTGTTGTTTAATGGTAACACAATGCTCACAAAAGAGTAATGTCACTTTTGTAAGCCCCGGAAACAGCTTCCATTCAGAAAGAACTATCAATCCCCGTTCTGACATATGCCCAAGCTTTCTATGCCATAACGTCGATAATTCTTCTCCGAACCAATTGATGCATGCTTCTTTGTGTGTTTGTCCCAAAATAACATACATATTTGCCGCAATATTTTCCGCTTTCATCACCATAAGCGCGCCTTTAATTACTTTCATGATCCCATTCTCCTGAGGAGTGTTACACCCGACGTCATCCAATTGTCCCAAGGACAACATATTCTTTGTCAGGCCCTTCACAATTTTTTATTTTGATGTTCCAACCCCAGGGATTTCCAAGGCATGATCATTTCCTATGAATACGGACCCTCCTGAGACTAGTTCATAGTGGTCGAACCATTCTCTCCAAGACGTCATGTGCCACGTCGCTCCTGAATCAATAATCCATGCATCACAAAACTTATGTATACCTTCCACAACTGTAGTTGCTTCTCTGGATAATACTGCCTGAAGTACTTGCCATATTTCCTTTTAGAAATCAATATTCCTCATACACTCTTTCTTGAAGTACCCTTTACCGCCACATTTGTAGCAGTAACTATTTTCTTCTTACTTCTTGACTTTGATCTACCATTCTTGTAACTCACATTGAAATCATGTTTTGTTGATCACCCTATTATAATCAGCAAGGCCTCACGTTGCTTTGAAGATACCAACCTATCTTCCTCATTCTTACATCGACTTTCTTCCCTATGAACCGCGTTTAAAACATCATAGAAGTTTAAAACATCCATAAGGATAATTGTTGGTTATGTTGATGATAAGCTGATCATATGAATCCGGTAGACTCTGCTCCACATGTTATTTTTCCTCTATTATATTCCCAATTGAGGTGAGCTAGGAAAATAGAGTTCTCGGTGTCTTGATATGGTCAGGAATCGATGAAGATTCGCTATCCAAAGAGTCAACATCTTTCTCTTTAGGAAAATTTTGTTGTACAGTGACCTGACCTCATACATCTTTATTAGAGTATCCCAACAACTTTTGCCAATTTTATTCCAGCGATACACGACAAAACTCCATCTATTACTGCTAAGTGTATATTGGTAATAGCAGCACCATTCATCTAATTCCACTTGTCATCATCCGTGAATTCCCTCGGTCTTCTCCAATAGCATCCAAGCAAAATTCTTTAATTAAAATTTCTTGAATCATCAATTTTCACAGCATAAAATACTACCATTGATTTTTTTTTTCTCGTACTTTGCCGCCATTATACCAACAATAATTATCCTGTCTTAATAAAAAAATTCAAAATTCTTCTCTAATGTGGATGTTCAGTCATGGCTGCAACAACATAGTATACTCAGAATCTTAAGAAATTTTCACCAGACTCTGATACCACTTGTTGGTCCCAGATGGGCCACCTCGATATAGAACTATTAACTTGAAGAATAAAAATGGACACCGAAATTTTTACGTGGAAAAACCGCTAAAATTATTAGGGTAAAAATCACGGGTACAATGAAAAATAATACAATAATATTTTGAAAATTATACCATCTCATTGTCTTTTCAAAGAGACACACTCTCTTCATACAGGAGAAACATATTCTCACAAATATATAGAACACTTTAAAATATATATATACATATATATATATATTATATATATATATATATATGATGCCCCCCATAACCACTACGGGACCCGGACCGATCAGCTCACCTAAAGTTCCGACGTGCAAGTCCCGACGTGCTTTACCAAGATCGAACGTCACACAAAGATTTCGTAAGAAGAGCTCGTGTATCGCCCGAGGACTGTTCCAAGACCTCGTTTCACCCAAAGGCTACGCCAGAACCGCTCGGCAGTTAGTCCGGCGACCATGTCGGCCCGAGAAGATCCCCCAAAGACTCCGACCCGACATGACCGAAGAATCCTTCCTAGATACGTCTTCCCTTATTTAGAGAATCCTAGGACGATACGACTTTCCTTGTTTATTCAACAAGATCCCGAACATCACGGAGAGGATCTCGCATGCCCGAGATCTCCGCTCCACCCCATCGACTTAGTCCCTCTATAAATACCAGGCTTGCTCTCGCATTCTACACACACTCATTCTTGCACACTCTTTCACACAGCATATACTTGCTCTCGTTTTCTCTCGTTTGTCTCCTGACTTAAGCATCGGAGGGGCTTTGTTGGACACACTTCCGGCGCCCTCTGACGAGTTGTTTGTGGTTGCAGACGTCGAGGAGAGCGCAAACCAGTTCCCCAGTTACCCGACGTGACCGAGCTCCTCGACGTGGTGGTATTAGCTCTCGGCTGAAGTTAATTTGGCTACATCAATTTGCTCCGTCTGTGGGAAACTTAGAAGAAGGACAATATGCCACCAAAGAGGAGAGCCCAGGGTACTAGAGAAACTAGCAACACGGAGAGCATTGCTCAGGAGTCGGAAAACCCCACTCTTACTGTCGCCCAGATAGCTGAACTGGTAGCAACCACGGTGGCACAGATACTGGCGAATCAATCTGAGTCGCGCCCGCCGCCCGACCAACATTCTGAGGAAATCCGGAAATTGCAGGAGGAGATTGAGAGTTTGAAGAGGGAAAGAAGCTCGGCACCTCCTCCCCCGCCTGCTCGGAAAGTGCCCTTCTTTGCTGAGGTGTTGGCTGCCGAGCTGCCTCAGCACTTCAAGTTTCCGAACGTAGGAGAGTATGACGGGATGGGAGATCCCGAGGAGCATTTATCTCGGTTTGAGAACACGGCACTCCTCCACCAGTATGCTGATCCTATTAAGTGCAGGGTCTTTCTTACCACTCTTGTCCGAGCTGCGAAACAATGGTTCAATCTCCTGCCGACTGGAAGCATAAGGTGTTTTGATGATTTTAGCCAGGCGTTTCTTCATCAATTTGCTATTGTCTCCTGACTTAAGCATCGGAGGGGCTTTGTTGGACACACTTCCGGCGCCCTCTGACGAGTTGTTTGTGGTTGCAGACGTCGAGGAGAGCGCAAACCAGTTCCCCAGTTACCCGACGTGACCGAGCTCCTCGACGTGGTGGTATTAGCTCTCGGCTGAAGTTAATTTGGCTACATCAATTTGCTCCGTCTGTGGGAAACTTAGAAGAAGGACAATATGCCACCAAAGAGGAGAGCCCAGGGTACTAGAGAAACTAGCAACACGGAGAGCATTGCTCAGGAGTCGGAAAACCCCACTCTTACTGTCGCCCAGATAGCTGAACTGGTAGCAACCACGGTGGCACAGATACTGGCGAATCAATCTGAGTCACGCCCACCGCCCGACCAACAGTCTGAGGAAATCCGGAAATTGCAGGAGGAGATTGAGAGTTTGAAGAGGGAAAGAAGCTCGGCACCTCCTCCCCCGCCTGCTTGGGAGTGCCCTTCTCTGCTGAGGTTTTGGCTGCCGAGCTGCCTCAGCACTTCAAGTTTCCGAACGTAGGAGAGTATGACGGGATGGGAGATCCAGAGGAGCATTTGTCTCGGTTTGAGAATGCGGCACTCCTCCACCAGTATGCTGATCCTATTAAGTGCAGGGTCTTTCTTACCACTCTTGTCCGAGCTGCGAAACAATGGTTCAATCTCCTGCCGACTGGAAGCATAAGGTGTTTTGATGATTTTAGCCAGGCGTTTCTTCATCAATTTGCTAGCAGCAAGAAACAATCACTGACCAAACTGAATCTGTTCACTGTGAAGCAGAAGGAGCAGGAGACTCTTCGGGAGTATCAAACGCTTCAACCGAACTATTATTGAAGTACCATCCGCTACGCCCGATCTCTTGATCGGGGCTTTCACCCAGGGGTTGCGAGGGGGTGATTTCTTCAAATCACTGGTCAAGAATCCGTCGAAAACATTTGATGAGCTCCTTACGAAAGCAAAGAAGTATGTCAACGTGGAGGAAATACAGTCCTCGAGGAGGAGCAAACAGAGGTCGCCACCTCGGGCTGGTCGGGATGCTTGGGCAGAGAGACCCCAGCCGAGGCCGTTTAGACAAGAACCCCCATTGCTGTTGGGGAATTTACCGCTTGAACACCTCTGAAAGTGAGCAAAGTTCGAGCTTTGGAGATTTGTGATGAACGGAAGGTTGTCCAGCAACCTCAGGGTAGTGACGAGGGCCCGAGGAATCCCAAGCAGATACGTTTTGTGATTTGCATAGGGACTATGGTCACACTATTGCAGAGTGCCGGCTTTTAGATCAAGAGTTGGAACGGATTATCCAGATCAATCCCGACGTGCGCGCCGCGCTGGTGGAGGACAGGCCGCGTCGGTTGGAGAAAAGGCCTCGTCTGG
>KQ999896.1:82714-95645 GCA_001598015.1 Dorcoceras hygrometricum | reverse complement strand
TGTGAGGATTCAGGTTTAGATTATTGGTTAATTTTATTGTTTGGGTTTAGCCACGTGAATTTGAAGATTAAGAGTTGTCGAATTTCTCCAAATATTGAATTAACCGTGCTGTAGCCAACGACTGGTAGGATTTGGAATGTGATGGTTACTGTAGCTTGCAGCTGGTGGAAATGGAAAAGCAGTTGTGCTTGTATTGCGTCGGGCAGTCGTTGCGCTCGTGAGAGAATGACCAATCGGATAATTGGAGAACCAGTCGCGAGAGGATTTGTGTTGCGACTGGATGAGCAGTTGCGGGTAGCGATACTCGCGTGAGTAACGGCGTCGTTTGATTTAGTTAACTCCGCGTTTTGATGTTGCGACTGGATGTCCAGCTGTGGAATTGAGGAACCAGTCGAGGGAGCAACGCGACGTCGTCTGGATTAGTTGAAACGTTGCGTTTCGAGGATTGCGTCTGGTACCAGTTATGAGGAGTCTACCAGCTTTTGGTTTAGTGCCTTGCGACTGGATAGCTTGCGACTGGATAGTTGCGACTGGATTGTTGCGTCTGGTTGTTGCGTCTGGTTGTTGCGTCTGGTTTTTGCGTCTGGTTGTTGCGACTGGATTGGTGAGCAGCAGTCGAGAGATTTGAGATGTATTTATAGAGGAGTTGATCGACTCTTAGAATAATTGAGAGCCAGATATTTCTTATCTTCTTTCTCAAACCCTCGTAGAGCTACTGTTCACCGAGGCTTTCTTCCCTAGATTTCCGTCGTTCTCTGTCGAGGATTTGAGTGTTTTCGGTGGCGCTGGGTTCCTTGTGAACTTCTCTTTCGATTGCTACCTATTTGAAGCTGCAGGACGATCTGGGAGAAGATCGCGAAAGCTACAGGTTTCTGGTCGTGAGTGCTGCCGTGCCCTGTTTGAATTTGTGAGGTAGAATTTGTGAATTCGAGGTACGACTGAGCAGCCCTTAGCAGAATTGAGCATGAACATGCCTATATTTCAATGTGTGAAGTCCATGACTTGGCTGTTATATGTTTACGTGGAACAGTTTGATGAATTGCTTGAGTTTTACATTCTGTTTGCACGTATTATGAATTGTATGCATTATGCATTGATATTGAATGGCATTCATGCATACATCTTGAGCCTGAATTGTCAGATTGATTTGATTACCTGATTGGGTGCCACGTTGTGACTGGCCGACTTGTGGGTCGCGCCCGAAAAGTCCAACGCTATCATCGGAGTGGTGACTGCCGGATTCGAGTGTCTACCACCGAGCTGTGATGGGCTGACGGGCCCCGATGATCACGGACCGATGATTTCCACCGGCTGATTGGCTGTGCGTGGTATAGAGGCTTGATTTGAGTTGCCAGTTGATAGACTGGTCTAGCTATCCTATTTCTTGATAGCCTTCATGCATTCATAGCATTGATTTATAGTATGTTGCATGGTTATCTGCTTTGATAGCTCTTCGTACTGAGGCTTGACCTCGTATTTGTTTTCCTGCTTTGTCTTGTTTGGGCCTGCGTTGCCCATTTGCAGGAGTTTTAGGTAACCAAGCTGGGCCGAGTGGAAGTTCAGCTGGTCGATCCCCGCGTCCTTGATTCCCAGTCTATATATATGATATGTATTTGAACCGGGGGATGCCCTGTGTTATCTTGTATTAGGGATTTGGTTTGATTGAAATACTTGTTGTGTTGAAGTTCGAGTCAACTCGTATTTTGTTATCGCTATTTTGAATGTATGATTTGAAGTTCAGGCCTATTGTATTTCAAAAATTTTTAAGCCCTAATTTTAAGCTTCCGTGTTTATGCGCTTACTGGTTCTGGCAGTGGTTCGGGTAGCGGTTCTGGAGGCGGATTCTGTAGTCATTGTGGAGGGAGGCATGAGACTTCGCAGTGTCGGGGAGTCCGAGGACTCTGCCACCTTTGTGGTCAGCCGGGACATTTCGCTAGGGCGTGTCCTTCGATTGGAGGGCGGTCTACTGGTCAGTCGCAGCAGGGTTCCGCTGGTGGTTCTTCTCAGCGACAGCAGCCTTTTTCTTCGTCCCAGCGACCTAGTTTTCAGCCTCGTGAGCCGTCGCGTTTTGGAGGACCTTCCCGACCCCCGTTTCAGATTCCCCAGCAGGCACAGGCGAACGCGTTGACAGGAGATCAGGCTGAGGAGACTCCGAGCATGGTGATTAGAGGTACATGCTCTATTTATGATTATCCTGCGAAAGTTTTGTTTGACACTGGAGCATCACACTCTTTCATATCTGAAATGTTTGTGTTTGAGCGTGGGTTGAGTTCTTCCCCATTGTGTGATGTTGTTTCCGTGTCTACTCCTGCTGGTGTGAACCTGTGGTCTCGAGAGGTAGTCGTAGATTGCCTGATTAGGTTTGATGAGCACGTGTTAGTGACCAATTTGATTGTGTTGGGGATTAGAGATTTTGACTGTATTTTGGGAATGGATGTGTTATCTAGTTATAAGGCTACCGTCGATTGCTTCCATGGTGTGGTGAGATTTCGCCCTGATACGGGTGAGAGGTGGGATTTCTACGGCACGGATTCGAGGTCGAAGATTCCCCTAGTGTCCGTTATGGAGATGTTTAGCCTGTTATCGCTAGGTAATGCAGGATTCATGATCTATGCACTTGATAGTTCCCAGGAGCAGCGATTAGAGTTGCGCGACATCCCCGTCGTTCGAGAGTTTCCCGACGTGTTTCCAGATGAGATTCCTGGATTCCCTCCTCGACGTGAGATTGATTTCAGCATCGAGTTGGCGCCCGGTACTGCCCCGATTTCTAGAGCTCCTTACCGGTTGGCGCCTGCAGAGTTGAAAGAGCTGAAGGAACAGTTGAGTGACCTCTTAGAGAAAGGCTTCATCAGACCGAGCATGTCGCCTTGGGGAGCTCCGATTCTGTTTGTGAAAAAGAAAGATGGCACTATGAGGATGTGCGTGGACTTCAGACAGTTGAATAAGGCCACGGTGAAGAACAAGTATCCTCTGCCGAGGATTGATGACTTGTTCGATCAGCTGCGCGGATCGGTTGTTTACTCGAAGATTGACCTGCGCTCTGGTTACCACCAGTTGCGAATTAGAGACGCTGATGTGGCAAAGACGGCCTTCCGGACTCGGTATGGGCATTTTGAGTTTCTTGTCATGCCTTTTGGATTGACGAATGCCCCTGCTGTCTTTATGGATTTGATGAATCGCGTCTTCAGTGAGTATATCGATCGATTCGTTATCGTTTTCATAGATGACATCTTGGTGTACTCGAGGAGCAAGAGAGAGCACAAGGAGCATTTGAGACTTGTATTGCAGAGATTGAGAGACTCGCAGCTCTATGCCAAATTCAGCAAGTGCGAGTTTTGGCTAGACAGGATTATCTTTTTGGGTCACATGATTTCGGCTCAAGGAATTTCTGTAGATCCAAGCAAGGTCGAAGCAGTGCTTAACTGGGAGAGACCTCGAAATGTTTCAGAGATCCGCAGTTTCTTGGGATTGGCCGGCTACTATAGGCGTTTCATTGAGAAGTTTTCTTCGATAGCCAGGCCTATGACGCAGTTGACTCAGAAAGATAAGAGATTTGTATGGACTGATGAGTGCGAGTTCAGTTTTCAGACGTTGAAGGAGAAGTTGACTACTGCTCCTGTTTTGGCCCTACCGTCTGGCTCCGGAGGATTCGTTGTGTGCTCCGATGCTTCTCTGAGCGGATTAGGATGTGTTTTGATGCAGAACGGGTACGTGATTGCGTATGCGTCTCGACAGCTGAAGCCTCACGAGACGAGGTATCCGGTTCATGATTTAGAGTTGGCTGCGATAGTGTTTGCCTTGAAGATTTGGCGGCATTATCTTTATGGTGAAGAGTTTGTGGTGTACACCGACCACAAGAGCCTGAAATATATCTCCGGAGGATTCGTTGTGTGCTCCGATGCTTCTCTGAGCGGATTAGGATGTGTTTTTATGCAGAACGGGTACGTGATTGCGTATGCGTCTCGACAGCTGAAGCCTCACGAGACGAGGTATCCGGTTCATGATTTAGAGTTGGCTGCGATAGTGTTTGCCTTGAAGATTTGGCGGTATTATCTTTATGGTGAAGAGTTTGTGGTGTACACCGACCACAAGAGCCTGAAATATATCTTCACGCAGTCGGATTTGAATATGAGGCAGCGACGCTGGATGGAATTGCTTAAGGACTTTGATTGTGAGATTCAATATCAGCCTGGGCGTGTGAACTTAGTAGCCGACGCTTTAGCAGAAAGACCCAGCCTGAGATGTTAGCGTCCTTGAGTATTTCTAAAGTTCATGAGGAGTTGAGTACTTCTGGTTGGCGATTCCAGCCGGGTGATCAGTATTTCTTTGTTTCTTCTCTTCAGGTGGAACCGCAAATTGTGATGGACATCAGGGAGGCGCAGAGGACCGACCCCTATATCCATGAGTTGAGGATTAAGGCGCAGTCGGGTCAGTCTGATGATTTCTCTGTTGCCGCTGATGGATGTTTGAGGTTCAGAGGGAGATTAGTAGTTCCGAACCTGATCGATTTGAAGGAGACCCTCATGAATGAAGCACATTGTAGTCGGTACAGTGTGCATCCAGGCGAGCGAAAGATGTACCATGCCTTGAAGTCTCACTACTGGTGGGCAGGTATGAAGAGCGACATTTCTGCTTTTGTTGCTAGATGTCTGAATTGCCAACAGGTCAAGGCAGAGAGGATGAGACCTGGTGGTTTGTTGCAGAGCTTGGAAGTGCCCCAATGGAATTGGGAGCATATCGCCATGGATTTCGTGACCCATCTACCTCGATCGAGTAAGGGATGTGATGCGATTTGGGTTGTGATTGATAGACTTTCGAAGTCAGCCCATTTCATTCCCTATGATGTGAGGTGTTCAATGAAAAAGATGGCGAAATTGTACATCGACCATGTGGTTAGATTGCATGGAGTTCCGGTTTCGATAGTGTCTGACAGAGATCCGAGGTTTACTTCTCGCTTTTGGAAGAGTCTGCAAGCAGCGATGGGTTCGAGATTGGCGATGAGCACAGCCTATCACCCACAGACAGACAGACAGTCTGAGCGGACTATCCAGACTTTAGAAGATATGCTGCGAGCGGTAGTGTTGGATTTCAGCGGTGGCTGGCAGGATTCGCTTTCCTTGGTGGAGTTTTCGTATAACAACAGCTACCAAGTCACTATTGGAATGGCTCCGTTTGAGGCTTTGTATGGTCGAAAGTGCAGATCCCCGATTTGTTGGGAAGAAGTTGGTGAGAGACAGCTTTCTACACCGGAGTTTGTTCAGCATATGAAGGATCAAATTGACTTGATTCGGAGTAGAATGAAAGCTGCCCAAGACCGTTTCTCAAGTTATGCGAACAAAAGACGTCGACCGTTAGAGTTTGAGGTGGGCGATCGTGTGTTTCTCAAGATTTCTCCTTTCAAGAGCGTGATGAGATTCCGATTTAAAGGCAAATTGGCTCCCAGATTCGTTGGTCCCTTTGAGATTATTGAGCGGATTGGACGATTGGCTTATAGATTGAGGCTGCCCGAGGAGTTAGCCGCGATGCATGACGTGTTTCATGTGTCAATGTTGAGAAAATATGAGCCAGATCCTTCCCATGTTTTGAGGACTGATGAAGTTGAGCTGGATTCTGCCTTGAGTTATGTTGAATATCCGTTGCAGATCTTGGATCGGAAGGAGAAACAGCTGAGGAACAAGATTATTCCGTTGGTGATGGTCCAATGGAGCAAGCATGGTCGAGAAGAAGCGACCTGGGAAGTTGAGGAAAAGATGAGACAGGACTGGCCCCACCTGTTTGAGCACTGAGCGTGCAGAATCTTGAGGTAAATTCCTAGTTTGCTTTGAATTTGATAAGCTGTTGTGCTGAATTGCATGATTGGTTGTTTTCTGCCCTGAGCTTACCTTTGATTTCGAGGACGAAATCCCTTAAGGTGGGGAGAATGTGAGGATTCAGGTTTAGATTATTGGTTAATTTTATTGTTTGGGTTTAGCCACGTGAATTTGAAGATTAAGAGTTGTCGAATTTCTCCAAATATTGAATTAACCGTGCTGTAGCCAACGACTGGTAGGATTTGGAATGTGATGGTTACTGTAGCTTGCAGCTGGTGGAAATGGAAAAGCAGTTGTGCTTTGTTTGAATTTGTGAGGTAGAATTTGTGAATTCGAGGTACGACTGAGCAGCCCTTAGCAGAATTGAGCATGAACATGCCTATATTTCAATGTGTGAAGTCCATGACTTGGCTGTTATATGTTTACGTGGAACAGTTTGATGAATTGCTTGAGTTTTACATTCTGTTTGCACGTATTATGAATTGTATGCATTATGCATTGATATTGAATGGCATTCATGCATACATCTTGAGCCTGAATTGTCAGATTGATTTGATTACCTGATTGGGTGCCACGTTGTGACTGGCCGACTTGTGGGTCGCGCCCGAAAAGTCCAACGCTATCATCGGAGTGGTGACTGCCGGATTCGAGTGTCTACCACCGAGCTGTGATGGGCTGACGGGCCCCGATGATCACGGACCGATGATTTCCACCGGCTGATTGGCTGTGCGTGGTATAGAGGCTTGATTTGAGTTGCCAGTTGATAGACTGGTCTAGCTATCCTATTTCTTGATAGCCTTCATGCATTCATAGCATTGATTTATAGTATGTTGCATGGTTATCTGCTTTGATAGCTCTTCGTACTGAGGCTTGACCTCGTATTTGTTTTCCTGCTTTGTCTTGTTTGGGCCTGCGTTGCCCATTTGCAGGAGTTTTAGGTAACCAAGCTGGGCCGAGTGGAAGTTCAGCTGGTCGATCCCCGCGTTCTTGAGTCCCAGTTTTATTATGATATGTATTGAACCGGGGGATGCCCCGTGTTATTTTGTATTTGGGGGATCTGTCTTGAGTTGATTTTTATATGGTTACTTGTAGTTTGGGTTTGAGTTAACTCGTATTTTAAGTATTGATATTTTGAATGTATGACTTGCAGTTCAGGCCCATAGTATTTCGAAAAATTTTTAAGCCCTGATTTTAAGCTTCCGTGTTTATGCGCTTAATGTGTGTTAATTGTTGATAATTAGCACGGGGCCTGACATTTTTGGTATCAGAGCTTAAACTGGGATAAGCTCGATTTCTTTTGATCACATTCGAGTCTAGGCACAGAGTTTTGACTTGATTTTGATTGCCTCTGTGACTTATGTGATATATTATCTGTCTTGTTGTTATACCTACTGTGAGATCTTATCTCTAGGCTTGTTTAGATGCCGCCGCGACGAGGAAGAGATAGGAGAACTAGACGTTCCGAGGAGGCGTCTAGGGCGGGTAGTGATGATGACGCCCAGGTTGAGGACGTCACTAGGCAGATAGGTGGAATGGAGTTAGTCTTAGCCCGATTTCAACGGACGAACCCACCGACGTTGGCCGGTACTGAGGGTGGCGCTAGGGCCGAGGCGTGGCTTGTGCAGATGGAGGAGCTATTTGACACCTTGGAGTACGCCCCAGAAAAGAGACTGAAGCTGGCAGTGCTGCAGCTGCGAGATGATGCTCAGCGCTGGTGGAGGAGTACTTCTCGGATGCTCCGGGATAGTGGGACGGTGCTCTCTTGGGATGTTTTCTGCGAGGCCTTTCGACGAGAATACACCCCGGAGTCCTACTTTGCGAGCAGGGAGCGAGAGTTCGATAATTTGAAGCAAGGTGATATGCGTGTGGCCGAGTATGCTAGACGGTTTTCTGCGCTTCTAGTATACATGCCAGCTGTGGCAAACCAAGAGCGAACAAAGAGGAACAAGTTTCTGAAGGGTTTGAGGCCTGACCTGTATCGGATGGTGCTGTCTGGGTCACCGGCGACTTTTATGGACGCTGTAAACAATGCTGTGGATATCGAGGAGAGTTTGATGGATCCCGAGGCTCCCGTGCATCAGACGACCGCGCGTGCTTCTCAGCCAGCTCCGGCGGTGTCGCAGTCGTACCAATCTCCTCAGGGGTCACAGCAGTCGAGTCGCCAACAGTTCAGACCTAGAGGGAAGCAATTTAAGAAGAAAGGCCATTCGAGTTCCTCT
Source organism: Dorcoceras hygrometricum (assembly GCA_001598015.1). Taxonomy (NCBI): domain Eukaryota; kingdom Viridiplantae; phylum Streptophyta; class Magnoliopsida; order Lamiales; family Gesneriaceae; genus Dorcoceras; species Dorcoceras hygrometricum. Next base: position 87,616 of record KQ999896.1, on the reverse strand, counting down.
GGTTCAGTGAGCTCGGGCTCTGGCAGTGGTTCAGGTGGTGGCTCTGGCGGCGGATTTTGTAGTCAGTGCGGAGGGAGACACGAGTCTTCGGAGTGTCATGGAGTTAGAGGACTTTGCCATCTTTGTGGTCAGCCGGGACATTTTGCTAGAGCGTGTCCTTCGATTGGAGGGCGGTCTACTGGTCAGTCGCAGCAGGGTTCCGTTGGTGGTTCTTCTCAGCGACAACAGCCTTTTTCTCAGTCCCAGCGACCTAGTTTTCAGCCTCGTGAGCAGTCACGTTTTGGAGGACCATCCCGACCCCCGTTTCAGATTCCCCAGCAGGCGCAGGCGAATGCCTTGACGGGAGATCAGGCTGAGGAGACTCCGGGCATGGTGATTAGAGGTACATGCTCTATTTATGATTATCCTGCGAAAGTTTTGTTTGACACTGGAGCATCACACTCTTTCATATCTGAAATGTTTGTGTTTAGTTAGTAACGATCCATTCTCCAACGTTTATGACTCTTGATTTTATTCAATTGAGACCCAAAACTTATAAATATTGCGTCAAGAAAATGAGGGTCGTTACACTATCTTTTCTGGAAATAACTTTGAAGAACACGGGAGGATTTCTTTGAAAGTGATAAAGAGTTTACTTTGAAAACAAGTTTAAATACCGAAGGTATTAGTGGCAAGCTACTTGTGATATTTAGCATGACACACTTTAAACAAGTTGCAGTATTTTAATAAAACTCTCTTCTAACCATTTTAATTTGTAATGTACCAAACCTTTTCCAAAGAAATCATTTTACCTCCTTAAAGATATTTTCAATCCATTTCAATTAAACTAGCTTGTGCATCACTCTTGGAGTCATCCGCTGGAACCTGCTACGTCACACTATTTTCTGAAATCAATTAATTTCAACAATGCATAACATATTTTAGAAATGCCATTTTAAATAAACAATATGCGTATCGTGGTCCTAAGGATTTTTGGGGCGTTACAACTCTACACTCCTTATTGAAATTTCGTCCTCGAAATTTACGTACCAAATAAATATGGGTAAAGACTTAGCATATCAGCTTCTGTTTCCCACGTTGCTTCTCGCTCCGACTGATTAGACCATTGCACTTTAACCATAGGATTGCTACGATTTCTTAATCTCCTAATTTCTCGGAGGAGAATTCTTTCTGGGTGTTCTTCATAACTTAAATCCGGTGTTGGATTGGTTCATGACTCAACACATGTGAAGGGTTGGGTACATATTTCCTTAAAGTTGAAACATGGGATACGTTGTATACTGCTGCCAGCTGAGGCGGTAGTGCTAATCGATAGGCTAATGTTCCTATCTTCTGTAAAATATAGACTGTTGCCTCTTTCTTTATCCTGCTGGACCCAAGAAACTCCTAATCTCTGCAACATTCTTTGGTATGGGCCAGCCGCGAACTGCTTCAACTTTGGCAGGGTCGACTTCTATTCCATCCTTAGAGATTATATGGCCTAAGAACGATACTTTATCCATCCAAAAATCGCATTTGCTAAATTTTGCAAACAACTTCTTATCTTTCAAAATTTGGAGAACAGTTCTTAAATGTTGAACATGCTCCTCCTGGGTCTTAGAATAGACTAAGATATCATCAATAAAAACCACTACAAACTGATCTAGATATGGTTGAAAGACCCTATTCATTAAATCCATAAAAGCAGATGGAGCATTTGTAAGTCCAAAGGGCATAACTAAAAATTCATAATGGCCATATCTAGTTCTGAAGGCTGTTTTGTAAACATCAGCTGCCTTAATCTTTAACTGGTGGTATCCTGACCTCAAGTCGATCTTAGAAAATACTACAGACCCTCTTAACTGGTCAAAAAGATCTTCTATCCTAGGTAATGGATACTTATTCTTAATTGTCAACTTATTTAACTCTCGATAATCTATACATAATCTCATACTCCCATCCTTTTTCTTTACAAACAGAACAGGGGCTCCCCATGGCGAAGTACTGGGTCTAACGAATCCTTTTTCCATCAGGTCTTGTATCTGTTCTTTCAATTCTTTCATCTCTGTTGGAGCTAATCGATATGGTGGTCTAGATACTGGAGCAGCTCCTGGAATTAGATCGATGGAAAACTCTAACTCCCTGTCTGGTGATAGTCCCTGGATGTCTTCTAGTAAAACCTCAATAAACTCATTTGCAACCTCTACGTCTACCAGTCGAGGCCTATCAGTCGCGGTTATGGATGATACAACTAGAGAAGTTCTACTAACATGTTTGGCCAAAACCTGGAATGAACTTCCTACTGGTGGGCTAACTATTACTATTCGTGACTTAAAAATCAATAACTACACCATACTTAGTTTACCAATCTATTCCCAAAATCATATCGAATTCTGGCATTGGTAAAACTATTAAATCAGCAGTGATCTTATGCCTTTGAAGTTCAAGTTCTAATTTTCTAAACAATTCATGGGATACTAACTTCTCTCCCGATGGTACCGATACGCAATATCCTATCAATACTTGCTCCGGCTGGAGGGATAGCTTCTTAACAAATTCAGTCGCAACAAATGAATGTGTAGCTCCTGAGTCAATTAATGCGAGAGAAGGAAATCCAGCGATCGAAATTTCACCTGTGACCACTGTCGACTCTGGATTGGCTTTTTTGGTGGTCATCACGTAGGCTCTGCTGGTCACCAGTTGCTTGGACTTTGGACAATGTTTCAAAATATGTCCAGGTATTCCACACTTGTAGCAGACATTTTGTCCAAGTCTGCATTGTCCCAAATGAGGCTTCTGACATTTAGGACCTAATGGCCTATTATTACCAGCAGGGACAGAACTTATAGGTTGAATCTGTAAAGGCTTTTGCTCTTGAGGTCTCTGTTGGTTCTTGTTCTGTTTCTTAAATGGCCTTTGATCCTTCTGCTGAAAGGATTGCCTCTTTTGCTGCCTTTTATCGTCCATATCCTTCCAATCCATTTCGATTTGCAGGGCTCTATCCACTGCTTCCCTGTAAGTTCTGGGCACTGACAGCCTAACATTCATCTTGAACATAGTCTTCAATCCTTCTACAAAATGATTCAATTTCTCTTCTGGATCTCTCCCTATTAACGGCACAAAGTAGCACCCTCTTTCAAACACACGTGCATATTCTTGCATAGATAAACTCCCTTGCTTAAGGGTCATAAAATCCCTCTTCAACTCAGACCTTTTCCCAACTGGGAAATATTGTTCGAAGAACACTTGCTTGAATTCTGCCCAAGTTAAGTTCAACAAATCTACAGACAATTTGGCTCCTTCCCACCAAATCATCGCATCTTCCCTTAACATATAGATAGCGCACCTGGGTCTATCTAAATCAGGTGTTTGGAGGTAATCAAAAATAACCTCTATAGACTTGATCCAACTCTCAGCAGTTAGTGGATCAGTAGTACCAGTAAATTCCTTAGGCTTCTGGCGCCTAAATTTCTCTTGGGGGTCATCGTTACTTGGTCCCCTGCTGCTGGAAGATTGCCCATTTCCTCTGTTGTTATTCTGTTCTACCAGCATTCTTAACATTTGGGTGATATTAGCATTGTTATCACTCTCAGTTTCTTCTAGAGGATTACTTCTTCTAGTTCTTCCTCTTCCTGACATTCTATATTCTATAGCCCATAATCCACCACATGTATAAATCAGAACATGCTAAAATAAAAGACAATGCTCTGAAAGTAAAATCACAATAGAGGAACAGACGATGAACTTTGATCCAGCTGATGGTGAGTGTGTTTATCTCAGGAACGTTGCTCTGATACCATGTTGTGACGCCCGAACCCACGGGGTCACGAGTTTGGGGTGAATAAAAAATTTCGAATAAAGAAGTGCTAAAATATAATTCGATATAGGCTGTATATCTTATAACTTGAAAGAAAACTCGAAACACAAACCAGACGCATACACAATACTAATTACGGCGCCAACTGCTGGAAAAATTTTTGCGGAAAACAAGTCTTATATATATATTGCAATTGCGGTTACAACGTTTGTCATTCTATACGAACATACAATTGTTGCAATTGATCTAATACAGATCCTACAAAAGATAAAACAACATTATCCTAGTCACGGATTACGTTGGCCCCTTGATAAACACAACCACCCAGCCGCTGGTTCAACTTTCACCTGCTGTTCTTCCATCAGTTGTCGCACCTGCACCATTTTAAAAGCTAGTGAGCCTAAGGGCTCAGCAAGTAAAACTTGGGTAATAACAATTCAAATATACAGGTGGACATCTGTTCAATACATATGTTAAGGAACTTCAATGAACAATATCATTTTTGTAAACAGTTCAATAAACATTCAATGGCAGAAACAGGGGATGATAGCCCAGATTCTCATTGTTAACATTTTCAATGTCATTTTCAGTTGATCATGGCATATAAGTTCCTCATGGTCCGTGTTGCATTTGATCAAATGACTTCGGAAATCCGTTCTAGCATATAGCTCATATGAAAGGGCAGCCGACATCTGGACGACTACTCACCCTTCTTCAATGGATGACCGTCAACTATCTATGCCATAATCTAAAATAGATTTTGTTCCTTAACAATCCTTTCTTTAAACATTCCTTGAAATTTCTGTAAATCATCGGGTTCCATCATTTTAAACATTTGCTTCCCATTTTAAAACTTTACTGAGTATCGAATTCTACTTTGGAAACATATCGTTGAAATGAAACTGGTGAAAAGAAAACCAGTCGCAAGAGAACACTAACACATATAAAACCAGACGCAACTGCTGAAATTTTGACAATAAAAATGCATCTGCTGATGAACAGTGAACTGCTGGAAATTTACTAGGAAATGCGTCTGCGGAATTTTGGAAGACAACGCAACTGCTGAATTCTAACAAAGGAATGCAGCTGCTGAATTAGTTCAATAG
>KQ999896.1:57950-72729 GCA_001598015.1 Dorcoceras hygrometricum | reverse complement strand
AAAACACACCCTAAACCACTCAGAGAAGCATCGGATCACACCACAAAACCTCCAGAACTCGAAGCCAAGGCCATAACAGGAGCAGTAGTCAACTTCTCCTTCAGCAACTGAAAACTAGACTCACACTCATCAGTCCAAACAAACTTCCTATCCTTCTGGGTCAACTGAGTCATCGGCCTGGCTATCGAAGAGAACTTCTCAATGAAACGCCTATAATAGCCAGCCAATCCCAAGAAACTACGGATCTCGGAAACATTCCTAGGTTGCTCCCAATTAAGAACTGCTTCGACCTTACTAGGATCCACAGAAATTCCTTGTGCTGAAATCACATGAGCCAAGAAAATAACTCTGTCTAGCCAAAATTCACACTTGCTGAACTTGGCATACAATTGGGAGTCTCTCAGTATCTACAACACTAGCCTCAAGTGCTCTTTATGCTCTCTGAAACTCCTCGAATACACCAAGATGTCATCTATGAAGACAATCACGAATCGATCGATGTACTCGCTAAAGATGCGATTCATCAAATCCATGAACACAGAATGAGCATTCGTCAATCCAAAAGGCATCACAAGAAACTCATAATTCCCGTATCTCGTTCGCTGTCCTGTCTTCGCTACATCAGTGTTTCTAATCCGCAACTGATGATAGCCAGATCGCAAATCAATCTTCGACTAACGATCCTTGCCTTGCAACTGATCGAACAAGTCATCGATCCTCGGCAAAGGATACTTGTTCTTCACTGTCGCTTTGTTCAATTGCCAAAAATCAACGCACATCCTCATAGATCCATCTTTCTTATTCACAAACAGAATCGGAGCTCCCCAAGGCGACGTACTCGGTCAAATGAAGCCTTTCTCAAGAAGATCTCTCAACTGATCCTTGAGTTCTTTCAACTCTGCTGGCGCCAATCGATACGAAGCTCTAGAAATCGGGGTTGTACCAGGAACCAACTCTACACTGCAATCAATCTCGCGTCTAGGAGGGAATCCAGGAATCTTGTCTGAAAACACATCTGGGAACTCTCGAGAAATTGGAACATTGCTCAACTCCACTCTCGACTCACAGGAAACATCTAGGGCATAGATCATAAACCCTGAGTTCTCCAGCGACAACAAACTAAACAGCTCCATGGCTGACACCATAGGAATCTTAGGTCGCGAATCAGCACCATAGAACTCCCATTTCTCTCCATATCGAGGCTTAAACCTCACCACACCATGGAAACAATCAACGGTCGCTCTATTCTAAGTCAGCACATCCATACCCAAATTGCAATCAAAATCTCAAATTCCCAAAACAATCAGGTGGGTCATCAAAACATGCTCATCAAATCTAATCAGACAATCCAACACCACCTCTCGGGACAACAGACTCACACCAGCAGGGGTGGACACGGAGACAACATCACACAGTGGGGAATAACTCAACCCACGCTCATACACAAACAACTCAGAAATGAAGGAGTGTGATGCTCTAGTGTCAATCAAAACTCGTGCAGGAAAATCAAAGATAAAGCATGTACCTTGAGTCACTCCCGTAGGTATATCATCAGCCTACTCTCTCGTCAAGGCATTCGCTTGAGCCTGCTGTGGTCCCGAAAACTGAGGCCTCGAAGGTACTCCAAACCTAGAAGGCTCATGAGGTTGGAATCCAGATCATTGGGACTGAACAAAAGGCTGTTGTCGCTGCGAAGAACCACCAGCGGAACCTTGCTGCGACTGACTCAAAGACTGTCCTCCCATCAAAGGACACGCTCTCGCAAAATTTCCCCGTTTTCCACAAAGATGACAGAGACCTCGAACTCCACGAGACTGCAAAGTCTCATGCTTCCCTCCGCACTGTCCACAAAACACACCGCCAGAACTACTGCCACCAGAACTCATAGAACCAGAGGAACTCGAATGCGCCTTCTTCTTAAACTGTTTGCCTCAAGGTTTGAACCTCTGACGATTCGATTGTTGCGACCCTTTAGGAGACTGAAATGCTTGCGACACATCTTGCACCGATTGAAAAGAGCGCCCCACTGACGGCTGAACCAGAGCCTGTGCCTCCAACAAACTCTCCTCAATATCTACAGCCCGATACACGGCCTCAGCATAAATCGCAGGTGAACTAGACAACACCATCCGGAACAAATCAGGCCTCAAACATTTCAGAAACTTGTTCCTCTTATTCCTCTCCTGGTTAGCTACATGGGGAACATACATCAAAAGCGAAGAGAACTGTCTGGCATACTCGGTCACCTTCATATTCCCTTGCTTCAAGTTGTCAAACTCTCGTTCACGACTGTTGTAGTAGGACTTTGGGGTATACTCCTGTCGGAATGCTGCACAGAAGCTCTCCCAAGTAATCACAGCCCCACTCTCACGCAAGATACGGGAAGTACCTCTCAACCAGCACTGCGCATTATCTCTCAACTGCAACACCGCTAGCTTCAACCTCTTCTCAGGAGTGTACTACAAAGTATCAAACAATTCTTCCATCTGAACTAGCCAACCCTCGGCCATCAAACCTCCCTCGGCGCCCGTGAACGTAGGGGGATTTGTCTGCTGAAACCTCTCTAAGACTAACTCCATCTCACCAATCTGTCTCGTCACATCCTCTACCTCTGCATGTCTCTCTCGAAGATGCAAAGGGATGTTCTGCTGAATGCCCTCATCAGTATCCGAGGCCCTAGACTCCTCAGCGGAACGTCTAGCAGTCCTACCTCTACTTTCCTCGGCGGCATCTAATCAAATCTCAAGGTAAGAACTAACAGCAGATAATCACAGAGACAAGTAAAATAATCACATAAGCCACAGAGTCAATCAAAATCAAATCCAAACTCTGTGCCTAGACTCGAGTCTGATAAAAGGGAAAACGATCTTATCCCAGTTTAAGCTCTGATACAAAAAGTGTCAGGCCCCGTGATAATTAACAAGGATTAATAGCACAATTAAGCAATAAACGCGGAAGCATAGAATAGGGAAAAAATTTTTTGAAATAAAGTTGGGCCTGAACCAAATCATATCTTCAAAATAGTCATACTCAAAATACGAGTTAAATAAAAACTCATAAAACAATAGGTAATCTCAAATCAAATCAACAACGATCCCCCAAATACATACAACCTCAGGGCATACCCTGGATCAATACATAATATAATAACTGGGACATCACGGAAATGGGGATCGATCAGCTGGAGTTCCAGTCTGTCCAGCTTGGTTACCTGAAGATCCTGCAACTGGACACACAGACCCAAACAATACAAAAGAAGGAAAAGAATACGAGGTCAAGCCTCAGTACGAATGAGCACTAATATAACAGCAAATCATAAACATGCAGTATTCTAAGTCATGAATGCATGTGGCTGTCAAAGAACATCGGTCATCAAGGCCTGCTAATCAGCTGGCAGTAATATCAATCGAGCCTCTATACCCGCACAGTGTATCAACCAGGGAAATCATCGGTCCGTGATCTTCAGGCCCGTCAGCCATCACAGCTCGGTGGTTTTCAGACACAACTGATCAGTCGATCACCACTCCGATGATAGCGTTGTACCTTTCAGGCAAGACACATCTGTCTGCCGATCACAACGTGGCTCTATCTCAGGTTCTCAATCGATCATAGGCTCAATATGTATGCATGAATGCCATGAAATTCAAATCTGATTTCAACATGCATATAATACGTAAACAGAAAATATCAATTCAATCAAGCTGTTTACGTAAACACAGAATTCACATAGCACAGATTTCATGCCTCAAATACTAGCACGCTATGTTCAAGCTGTTAACAAAAGCTCAACTCGTACCCCTGCACTCAAATTCTACCTCAACAGATCTTACTCAAGCACGGCAGCTTCAACTGCTCAAACTTGCTACCTCGCTGGTCACGCTCAACACAGTAGGGACTTCCCTGGAGCTCAAGAGAGCTGAAGAACTCTCGGGTCTAGCTTCGCGAAAATGTTCGATCAACACTGCTACTTCGCGTTGCTCTCCAACGTCGACTCAGGACACCTAACTGGTATCAATCGAAAGGGCTACTCAAGACGATCTTAGCGCCACTAATCTCACTCCAAAAAATGGCGAAAATCGACGACAATTTATCGGAGAAGTGTTTGAATGAATAGTATCTATCGAGGGTTTACTGGAGAAAATGATGAGGAATATCGGGTTCAAAAATACGCTAAGTGTTGAGCAGCAGTTGATATATAAATCCTTGAATCACTGCTGTTCCAAGCAATTCAGATCTCTGCTTATACTAAGGCAAAAGTCCTCTCAGCGCTGGCTCCAGCTTTCGCTCACTGTTGATACAATACAAACGTCTAAACACTCTACTACTCATACAGCAAACAACTTCGCACCAACTAATCAAAACGACGTAGCATAGCTTCCACTGCTGAAACAGATCTCTCGCTAGCAACATCTGAATAGCGCTAACAACCAGCGGTCAACTCAGCTGTTCACTAACACGCGACAACTTCTCACGCCCGCGCGCTAACGCTAACAGCTGCCTCTCGCTACACTTTCACTGATGAGTTGACTAGCGTTGACATATGGTCACACTACTACTGAATACCAACAACTGAATGCTCGCTATAACTCCACGCAAGAACGCTGCTGATCTATCTTCTCCCAGCGATGAACCTCAAATATGAATTACCACTGGACATACTTCCCGATAGGAAAATACAACTACTGAACTCCAAATCCAACGTTGATCTCACCCGATAACCAGCAACTCACAGCTGATCAACTCTATGCCAAATCTGAACACCCAGAAATCATAATTTCCGTGACAAATCTTAATCCAAAAGCTGATTAGCATTAAATCATACTTAACAGATTTCTAGTCCTCACAAAAGGAGCTCAAGAACAAATCAACAGCTGAAAATAGATTGAAGAAGGAAGTATCGACGAGGTATGTGAGAGTGTGGTAGCTATCCACTCGTCTCAACATACTGTACCAGAGCATTAGCCTGATCACTCAACCTACTGTTGCCAAAACTCATGAGAGCATGGTAGCTATCCACTTGTCTCATAGCGGCTAACAACTAGACCAGAAGGGAGATGAGGAGCATGGTATTGCCGCTCGTCCTCAATAAAAAGCATCCTGGTACACACGGGTTAGCACAACAGAAGACGGCTAATAGAATATGAGCTCAACAGGGAAAATGCGTGTATGCACAACAATAACTCACAATGATCAGAACAGAGCAACAAAAAGGAACATCAATACAATAGCATACACACTGCACAACACACTAGCAACCATACAATTATATCCATGCTTATCCCAAAGCCATAATACAAGCTCACATCCGTACCTCAGTTTCTGTGCTACAATTACCACCAAGGAGTCCCGAGCAACTCAGATCTGACCCTGCTTAGCCAAACAATAACAACAGAAATCCATCTGGAACTTTCTTACTCGCTAGCTAGTGCTTTGTTTTCAATACTCCTTCTTTTCTTGTCCTGCACTCTCTAAATGGTACAGCAAAAAGCGTATGCTAAAAGGAAACAAAAAATACAGATTCTATCTCTTATGGCCTTCCCGGGAATCAAGGGGAGACAGACAGGAAACTAGATCCCTAACTGGCCGGGAAGAGGCTATTCAGAGTGCTTTACAGAGCCTGGTACGACTTCCTATTGGGCAAAGACTCCACATTGGCAAGGCTACTACTGCTTATCCGTAAACAACTACTGTTACCGGGACAGAAAAGACTCCTAAAAGGGGAACCCTAGTAGTGTCCAATTCCTACACTGCGAATACTCTACCAGGAAAGAAAGGTACTACATGTAAGGCAACTCCTACTGCCTACAAGGGGCTTCAGACTTCTAACCAAGAATGGATGGAAATGCGGATATCCCTTTATTCTTATCCATAAAACCCCTTATATCAGATGCATATGTATTTAAGGGCCACTTAGAGTTGTACACGAAATCCCTAATCCAAATTTAGTAACCGCACTTTCGGTTTTTCTTTCTTCTAACAATAATGCTTTCAGCATCTATTTCCGATATGCTAGTCCCCATTCATTAGTATTTACAAATAGAACACAATACCAATAACGATTCTCTCCTTCTTAGGAACTATCAGACGCATTGGCTGGGGTAATAAGATCCGATCTCACTGTAACTCTAAATGAAGTATAACCTAGGATCTAACACTTACTCGAAATCACTACCTGAACGGAAGAACCAATCGGCTGGAACGCGAACATATAACACACTATAGCTTCTTCACGTTCTTATTCTAGCTCACCAAAGTCTCCAAAAGAGGTAGTAATGGAAGCGTCTTGGCAAGGGGAACTCAACGCTACCAATCCTGCTCCAATTGGAGTTGTCTATCGTCGGCAATCGGAAGAAATAGACTACGATGAACAGTAAGGGTTTCGCTATAGTAGAGGGTATGTTTACGAGGAAGATATTTCTAAGTGTTGGAAAACAATGGCGTACACAAGGTCAAAGACCTCTATTTATATAACTCAAATATGCTGAAAACTCAAATATGCTGAAATCTGGTGAACAGTAGCCATCGACAACTCGAGGCTCACAGCTGGTACCAACTCAGATCTGAGAAATACTCCAGATCTGGACTCTACGCTATACCAGATTGGACCCTTCCAAACGAAGTCGCATAGAAGTCCACTTAGAGCGACCAGCTCACTGCCTTCTCTCCCACAGCTGGTATAAACAATCCATCGCATACATAAACCATCTCGTAACCCAATCTGTTTCTCAAAACGGCGTCGCACCACAATCTAGCTCTCTGCTGAACCAGCAGGTGCACCCAGATGCTTACACCCGCTACATAGATCCAGTTTCCCCCAGATCTCACATCCATAACAGACCACTCGTGCACACCTTCAGATCTTACATAAGCCAATTCCCATGAACCACGCCAGTCTACACTAAACCCTAGAACCAGACCGGTCTGTACAGTACTACCAGATTTCACCCCTCAAATATGGTTTATCAAAAACGACGTCGCTCCACTATAAACTCGAAATATCTTGCGAAGACTATTTATACACATCCAACCATCCAGTTCAAACCCGATAATTATCCAACTAAGACCGTTTTACAAAAATAACTCAGTGCTGTTCCACGCACCGACCAGCTCTTGCCAGATCTGGTCTCATCGAAGCATTTCAGCTATCTCGATTATTCTCTCAAATCTCTCGGGTCTCACAGGTTCTATCGATGCTATTAGCTTCGAACAAACTGGATGGTTTAAACTCTACGGTTCTTTGCTAAGAATCAATAACTACTCCGTACTTAGTTTAAGTTCGGGGTCATACTGTCAAATCTGCATAAATGAAAATACCCCTGCAGTTTAAGTTCTATGTCGTGAAATATACTCTTTGTTAATAGATTTTCTCCCGATGGTACATTAACACAATAACATATCGCTAATAAATCAGGTTGGATAGGTAGTTTTCTATGAAAAAACTTCTGATACCAACAGAATGTGTTCACCAGAATCTATCACAACTACCCTAGGAATACTATCAATAACAATTTTTTTTAACTGCACACTGTATTGTCTGGTTTAGCCTGATATCCTGTCATCGTATAGGCTCTACTGGTGATGAGTTGATTCGACTGCTGACAATTCCTAGAGATGTGGCATGGATTACCACATTTGTAACACACGTTTTGGCCAATTCGGCACTGACCGGTATGATTCCTTTGACAAACTAGACAAACTAACATGTTATAAATCTGGGGAACTGCGTTGATAGATTGGGGTTGTAGCGGTCTTTGTCCCTGAGACCTCTGCTAGTTGTCGTTGGGTCTCTTAGCTTGCTTCTGGTCCTTATGTTGAAAGGCTTGATGTTTAAGTTGATGTTCTTCATCAATCTCCTTCCAATCATGCTCAGCTCGTAGGGCTTATTAACTACTGCTCTGTATCTGTTGGTTCAGCTAGCCTAACATCTTGTCGTAATCCATCGACAAAGTTACGGAGCTTCTCCTCCACATCTCTCCCTATCAGCGGAACAAAGTAACAACCTCTTTCAAATTTGCGGATATAATCCTGCATTGATATACCCCCCACGCTTCAGAGTTAAAAACCCCCTCTTCAGTTCGAACCTCACATCAACTGTGAAATATTGGTCGTAGAACACCTTTTTTAATTCCTCCCAGGTGAAGCCAAATCTAATATCAGCTTGGCTCCTTCCCATCATATCATGGCATCTCCTCTCAACTTATAGATAGCATACCTTGGTCTATCCTTGTCAGATAAGAGCAAATAGTCGAAAATAACTTCCAGAGATTTGATCCAGCTTTCAGCTATCAGTGGTGGGTGCTGATGTCTAAACCTTTCTTGCGGATCCTCATGACTAGACATTCGTCCAGTTGATTGACCATTTCCATGACTCGATTGGTCAACCAGGCATTTCAACAGCTGAGCCATGCTAACTAAAACACGATTACTACCGCCTTATTCACCATCCTATTCTATACTATCTCTTCTTCCTTTTCCTCTTACCGACCTTATCTGTACTCAAAGCCCAAATTCACCGCAAGACTATTGTTAGGTCCACAATACAAGATACCAGATTGTAAAACTCTCTGATACCAATTGTTAGGATCGGAAACAGAGGGTGTTCGTGAGCTCTGCCACAACTCACATAGGCTCTCACACAACCTAGACGCCAACCCCATAAGTTACGTGTACATTTTTAAAAATCTAGGAGTTGAAAATAGCATCAAACTACGAAACCAGATCGAGGTGAAGCTGGACCAATAGCTCTGCAAGCTGGTCCAGATTATCAGCTGCTCTGTGAGCTGGTTTAACACAACCGATCTGGTTTCTTACATCTTGAGCTGCAAATAGCTCAGTGTTTTTGAATATTAGTGCACCGAGATAGAGATTGAGTTATGAGTTAAAATCATGCAGAAACAACTAAAACTGAACTCTTATAATCGAAAGATCTTTAAACAGTTTTAAGTGAGGTTAAAAAATATGCAATGCGTGAATTTAAGTATGGAAGCTGTAAAGAAAATACGCTCAATTTGTTTATGGAAGTTCGGAGCTGAGTCTCCTACGTCTCCCCTTCTTCCACGATCGGAAGGATTCCACTAGAAGACTCCCTCGCTGCAACCCACTCCTACGACCAATAGCTGCAAGAACTCCTAGTCACACCACTGCACACCAGCCGAAAGCTGCGTGTGTCTTACTAACTTATTTTACGCCTCAGTGAGAAAGGCTACACACACTTCTTTAACGTATCAGTGTGAAAGACAACTAGACTTGTTTGACGTCTCTGTCCAAAGACTACAATGGAGAGTATTTGTTTGATCACTCAATTATATGTTTCGCTCAACTCTCGAATATATATGAGTGAATCGTGTGTGAGATTACAGTGTATGCTCAATCTATCGAAGATAGAATATCACACACTGCGAAGTGCTCCTGTTCGAGCTGGTTGTTCTATATCTTCCCTTGGTTGTGTATCATTCTATTTCTACGTCCTGGATTTGCACAACACTCTCTATCTCTGTTTTTGTGCGCATCATTTTTTCTGTTTCTTTGCGCCTGATATATAAAGCCTCATTTTTGGATTTGTCCATTGGACACAAAGTTGTATCTATTCTGAAAAGTATTCTGACGTATTTGTACTTTGCATACTTTAGCTTTTAATGCATTGCAGGCTTTATTTTACTTGAGCTCTTTTCATCGGTGTTTCTACAGCCTTTGCTGAATTCGAGCTCAGTTTTCTTGTACCTGATGTGGAAAAGACGAAATCAGTTTGAACAAATTAATTTGGTCTTCGTCTGTTTATGTTAAAACTGATTTGTTTGTCTGAGTTGGTCTGTCAAGATCTGGTTCCTCAGCTGGTATCTTCTTCAAGCTGGTTTCTCTTCATCTCTAATCTGTACTTGAGCAATTATGCACTTCAATACTCTGAGCTGGTCTCTGCTTTGATCCGTTCAAAACTCTATTCTTCTCATGTTATTGAATTGATCTGCTATGCCCTTGTGCTGTTCTTTCCTGCTTTTGTCTGTAGCTGAGCTGGCTTGTTCATTACACAAAGCAGGTCGCCTGATCTTGAACACTTCTGGGCTCCGAGCTTGTTACCCAGCTTTACTCCATTCCCAGCTGGTTTCCTTCCAGCTGGTTGATTATAGGAGTCTTCCTCTATCTGCATCTGTGAGATCAAACTTCTCACAGATATCATACGGCCAGCTGGTTTCTCTACTTCGAGCAAGCTGCTTCTGCTGACCTTCTAATTTGCTCTTGTCAGATGCTTTTGAGCTACTTTGAGCCATCTTGTTCATTATGTGAAGCAGGTCATTTGAGCTGGTTTCTCAGCTGGTTTTCTTCCCATCTGGTTGCTTCTTTCACTACAACATCATTCTGCTTCCCCATTGTGGGCATCCAGCTGCTGAGGTCCTTGATCAGGTTTTCTCTTCACTGATCTATTTTACCAGCTCGACTCTTTTCTCCTTAAGAGCCCCAGTGTTACTTGCTTGTCCTCTTGATCCATTCAGAAACCTCATCCAAATCATTAGCAAGCACACTGGTTAAACCACTGGTTGATTGAGCCAGTTCTATGACGATACTTTAAAACTTATCCACGTAGAGCTACAATCCAACTCCAGTGATTATACAATAATCAGTTTTGATTCCTATGATTAACTGATTATTGTTGCGCTTAGTGATCTGACCTGCACTTGATCACTGTGCTTGTATATACATCGGCACTTGAACACTGCAATTCTACTCTGCACTTGATCTACGCTTCAAACATTCTGCTCTTCATTTCACTGCGCTTGATCTTCCTGCCGCTCCTGCTCCAAGATGGTGAACCAGCTTGGTGTTCCCTGCACTCTGGAAGTAAACTGCTGAACTAGCTTGGGCGTCCCCTTACTGTTCCAGCTAGATATCTTCGATCAGTTCAGCTCAAGCGTCTCCTTACTGTTCTAGTTTGGATATCTTTAGTTCTACTCCAGACTTAGCAAGCTGCACAGATCACGTAGAGCGTTAGTACAATAATAATAGATTTTGTGTCAAAACATAGATTCTGATCTGTAAAACCAGATCCAGCAATCTCCCCCTTTTTTATTTACACAAAATCTGAATAAACATAAGTGCATATGTTTGTGCTCAAAAATATTTCTCCCCCTTTTTGTGGGAATCAAAAAGGGTTTGAAATCTTGTCTGCCCCTCAAAAGTTAAAACAAAACTCCCCATCAACAGAGCATGGGGTAATTTTATTTTTGAAATTAAAAAATTTCGTGCGTGTGTTCTGGACTTTGCAGACAGCTGGGATTCTAAATTGCCCTTAGTTGAGTTCACCTATAACAATAGTTACCAAGCTTCGATAGAAATGGCTCCATACTGTGGCAATAAATGTAGATCACCGATACATTGGGATGATTTAAGTAAAAGGACAGAAATAGGAGCAGATATTATAGAATAGACTACTGAAGCTATCAAAAGAATACGTGATCGAATGAAGATGGCACAGAGTAGACAAAGGAGCTATGCAGATATCCATCGTGGAGATCTGAATTTTGAAATAGGAGATCATGTGTTTTTTAAGGTAGCACCTATGAAGGGTGTAATGAGATTTGGACGAAAAGGAAATTGAGTCCTAGATTTATTGGACCATTTCAGATTCTGGAAAAGGTTGGAACTTTAGCTTATCGTCTAGCGTTACTGTAACGCCCCAAAATCCGTAGGACCATAATTTCTAGTCCTTTTTAATTTAAGGACCCTTTCGAAATCTCAGACTTCAACTTGTTTGTTTATTTGAAAGTTGATTTCTTATTTTCAGAGTTTAGACACGGTGCAGAGGTCTGAACTAATGTCACTCCGAGCACAAATCGAGCTATTTCAGATTTCGCAAATAAAACAATTTCGGGATGGGAAATGGTTCATTTTTGTTTTTTAGATAGAGTAACGCTTTCACAAATTAAAATAGTGACATGGGACTTTTTTTAATAAATCTTTAGAATTAAGAATGGTACACCAAGACTACTCAAGTGTTTTCCCCTGACACCCACAAACTCCCATGCCTATTGTCCTTATGAACTATAAATTCCATTATTTGCAAGAAACTTTCATTTTCATCTAAAACCAGTGGAGCTCGTCGTTGTGCTTGAGGAGACTTTCTGTGGTGACCTGCTGTGATCTGTGTTTCCCAGTGATAAGGCAAGTAAATCTGATTCTTGCTATGCCATGAAAGTATATATTGATCCCTTTCAGTTATTGTTCTTGCCTCTGTTGGTTT
Source organism: Dorcoceras hygrometricum (assembly GCA_001598015.1). Taxonomy (NCBI): domain Eukaryota; kingdom Viridiplantae; phylum Streptophyta; class Magnoliopsida; order Lamiales; family Gesneriaceae; genus Dorcoceras; species Dorcoceras hygrometricum. Next base: position 60,497 of record KQ999896.1, on the reverse strand, counting down.
TGAAAAATATGTATGTTGTTCCGGGTTCACAGTTAGTTTCGGTCGAAAACTCAAAATGTGCTTTACGCAAAAGTTGTTGTTTACATTGCTGAGCATGACAGATTCCAGTTCAATGTATAGTCACAAAGTTCTTCTTCTGGTGAATGGCAGTGTTTGAACTTGACTCCAAGTAATCGGTGATGCTGGTCGAATCGGGATGTTGTTCTGGTTTGATAAGCAGAACTGGTATCTCTGGTTGTCATTCGTAATACTGCAGCACTAGTTCCATATACAGATTTTTGTTTCGTATATTAGGAACCAGATTTCACAGTAACACATGTTTTTATACCATTATCCATTTTTGCTTCATATCCAAGTTTGTTCAGCTTTCATGTTATCGACCATTTTACCTTTGTGTTGACATCTGAGTTGACCAATCCAGTTGTATTGACATCTCAACGACCTTGTGTATAGTGTTGTCTTCATTGACATCTGAGTTGATCAACCCAATTCGTTAACATCTGAGTTGACCGAGGCCAAAATATGTTGTTACTTATATACATTACTATTTCATAGACAGATATCTGTTTCTAAACGCTATCCTGTGGCGACATCTGAATCCCTCGCTAGCGACAACATTTGCACTCTAACATCTGAACTTCCTGTTAGCGATAGTGTTCCCAGAGTCACAGCTGTCTCTAACATCTGAATTGTATCCTGTACCCAGACACTGTTTCATTCAGACATCTGTTCTCCCAAGCCCTAACTGGCTGCTCAGTGAAAATGCTATTTTGTGAGAAAATGCGTTTTAAAACGAAGTGAACCACGATGTTGAATCTAATTTCATCCAGATGTTGTTTAAAGGAAAAAATGTTCATATTTTAAGATTTATGGCAAAGATAACAGACGGTCCACATAGGAAGGGTGAGCAGGAGTCGAGCGTGACAGTTGTCCCTTCATACAGGGCGAATTTCACCTATAATAACTGAATTCAGAAGTAAGTTGATCAAGTGCAACGGGACCTAAGGAGAGCTTCTGAGCCATAAGTCTAAAGAAAATAATGTTGAGATCTGAGTTCTCCCAGAGCAGATGTTTATGATTGAATTATGTTTAAATGACTTCCTTTAAACTATGATATCTTACGTATTGTGCCTGCCTGCATATTGTGCTCTTATTATGCTCAGTTTTGTTTGCTGAGCCCCTAGGCTCACTAGCTTTCTTGGTGCAGGTGAGTCAGATCTGGGGCAGGGTAGGAGCTGATCCAGCTGTGGTGTGTGGGTGTTTATCGAAGGCCGGCGGTTCCGCAATAATGTTGTTGTTGTTTTTGATCTTTTGTCAAACCTTTATTAATATCAATTACAATAGTGAATTCAGATAGAGTTCCAGAAGTTGTAATTTCGCAATTGCATTTTGTATCTCAAGTCTGTTTGTTGAAATCTGTTATTACTATTTGGCGCCAATCATTGGTAGTTCTAATTTTCTTTTGTAAGGAAATACGGCTTACAATATTTTATTTTAGCCCTTCCATTTCTCTTTTATTTACTTTTATACAAATCCGTTGGATCCCATGGGCGTGAGCATCAGAACTTGCTATCAGAGCATGATCCAGAGATAAACACACACATTTCCAGTTGGGACAGATTTCGTCAACCGTTTCTCCAGAGCTGTGAGTTTTATTTTATGTTTTAGAGCATGTATCTTTTTTATTTTAGCATGATCTGATGTTCATATGTGGTGGATTGTGGGCTATAGATTAAGATGTCTGGACGAGGAAGAGGAAGAGGAAACACCCCGATAGATGAATCCAGCCCTGATAGTAACGCTAGTATTGCCCAACTCCTTAGGTTGTTGGTAGAGCAATCGGGCAGAGGCAATGGCAAATCTTCGAGTAGCAGAGGACTGAGTCATGATGACCCTCAGGAAAGATTTCGAGATAGAAGCCAAGAGAATTCAGTGGCTCAATAGATCCGTTTGTCGCAGAAAGTTGGATAAAGTCTATGGAGGTGATATTTGAGTATCTCCAGACACCAGATTTAGAAAGGGCCAGATGTGCGATTTATATGTTAAGAGATGATGCTATGCTTTGGTGGGAAGGAGCTAGGCTCACGGTGGATGTAACAAACCTCTCCTGGGAAGAATTCAAGAGAGTTTTCTTTGAGCAGTATTTTACCGAGGACAAGCGATCGGAGCTGAAAAGAGAATTTTTAGCTATAAAACAAGGGGACATGTCTGTTCAAGAGTATATTCGAAAGTTCGAGAGAGGGTGCTATTTTGTGCCATTGATTGGAGCAGATCCAGAGAGAAGTTGCGACATTTTGTCGATGGATTGAAGCCTGTGCTCAGACATGATGTTAGCCTGGTTGAACCCAGGTATTTCAGGAGCACAGTAGACAAAGCTCTCAAAGCTGATCAAGATTGGAAGGATGTAATGGAGGAGCGATAGCTGAAGAGACAGGTCTTCCAGTTTAAGGACCAGAGACCCTCCAAGAAGCCGAGCACTAATCAGCAGCGACAAGAGCAGAAGCCTCTATCTATTCAACCCATCAGTGCAGTCCCTGCTATCAACAG
>KQ999896.1:31058-52978 GCA_001598015.1 Dorcoceras hygrometricum | reverse complement strand
TTCAGAAGTAACTTGATCAAGTGCAACGGGACCTAAGGAGAGCTTCTGAGCCATAAGTTTAAGAAAATAATGTTGAGATCTGAGTTCTCCCAGAGCAGATGTTTACGATTGAATTATGTTTAAATGACTTCCTTTAAACTATGATATCTTATGTATTGTGCCTGCCTGCATATTGTGCTCTTGTTATTCTCAGTTTTGCTTGCTGAGCCCCTAGGCTTACTAGCTTTCTTGGTGCAGATGAGTCAGATCTGGGGCAGGCGGGAGGCGGGAGCTGATCCAACTATGGTGTGTGGGTGTTTATCGAAGGCCAGCGGTTCCGAAATAATGTTATTGTTGTTTTTGATCTTTTGTCAAACCTGTATTAAGATCTATTACAACAATAGTGAATTCATATAGAGTTCCAGAAGTTGTAATTTCGCAATTGCATTTTGTATCTCAAGTCTGTTTGTTGAAATCTGTTATTACTATTTGGCTCCAATCGTTGGTAGTTCGAATTTTCTTTTGTAAAGAAATACGACTTACAATTTTTATTTCAGCCCTTCCATTTCTCTTTTATTTCTTTTTATACAAATCCGTTGGCTCCCATGGGCGTGGGCGTCACATATAGAACCCTAGTCTCTCACCCTTCAGCCGCCGCCTTCCTTCTCTCTTCTCCCCCACCATATTAGAGATTTCTGGAGCAAAAACCAACGACGATCCCGATGTTCTTCATCCCGTCTTGCCTCGTGACATGCGTCTGTAAGTTCTCAATATAAGACAAGTACATAATCTTCCTTTAATGAACCTTTCATTTATGTTACTGTGTGCGTTTTATTCTTAAGTTTTCGATGTTTGTAGATTTTGATGCTACGAATTGATTTTATGTGAAGTATTTTCTTTATTAAACATGAGAAGGCTTCCTAGAAATTTATTTTTGGGAAATGGTCGATGATTTGTTGACTGTTGAGTCTAAGCTGAGCGATGGTTCAGGTTAAAGCAGGGAATAAGGGATTGTGGATGTCGAGGGAGAAGGGCAAGAGGTCGGACGTGGTTTGGATTTTGTCCCAGCCATGTATCAATTCCCCCTGAGCATAAGCTGGTTTCCGTAAGATGTTTTCCCTTTCTTGAGTCGTAAGTTGTTTTTCGTAAGGTTTCAGGTCGTATGTTGGTCGAGTCGTAAGATGTATTCCCTGTTTGTGTCATGAGCTGTGTCAGACCACGAGCTATTGTCAGATTTTGAGCTGTGTCGGGTCGCAAGCTTTACCAGATCGCGAGCTTTGTCGAGGTCTTAAGCTAAGTTGACCCCCGTGATCTAAGTTGACCGTCCTAAGCTAAGTTGACCCCCACGATCTGAGTTGACCGTCTTAAGCTGAGTTGATCGTCATGAGTCGGGTTGACCCCCATGAGATGAGTTGACTGTCGTGAGCTGAATTGACCCCGCGAGCTGAGTTGACACCCGTGAATTGAGTTGACCATCATAAGCTGAGTAGAGAACCCTAAGCTGTTCTGAGTTGCGAGCTGATCTACGTACCCTAGACTGATCGAGTGCTCAGAGCTGTTTTAATTGCACGGTCTAATCCGAAGCCTTGAGCTGATCCGGGTGGACGAGCTAATCTGCATACTCTAAACTGATCGAGTGCTTTGAGCTATTTTCAGTGCACGATCTGGACGGAAGCCTCGAGATGATCTGGGAAGACGTGCTGACCTGAGTGGTGCAAGCTGAGAAGGGAATGCGCAATCTAGCCGCCCAAGCTGAGTTTTTTAGGTGTGACCTAGACCGTGTGGTACACACTGTGCGAGATTAACGTAAACTGAACCCTGCGATCTGAGCTGATCAGAGCGAGCTGATCTGCGAATTCAGATCGGATTGTGAGTTGTAGGGGCATCCCACTATCATGAAACTTTTAAAATGATGATTTTGAGTTTTTTATAATGATCTTTGAGTTGTTTTTAAGATTTTTATGCATTCCACAGTTTTTACGAAACTTTGAGGAAAATAAAAAAGGTACTTTTGAAGAATGAAATTTATATTGAGGCATGAGGTATGAGAAAGTAATTTTGAGGCTAAAGGTCTAGATGAAAAATGTTTTGAATGATGGTACTTGGCTTTGGTTTTTCTAAATTTGATGGATATGGTGGCCGGAGACGTTCCGTGTCAGGCTCGATGCGCTAAAACATAGATTAATTACTCAATTAATCTTAATTACACGGAAGCTTAAAATATGGGCTAAAAATTTCGTTTGGGCCTGAACTGGAAATCATCTCTTAAAATACAATCATACTCAAAATAAGGATTTTAACTCAAAAATCCACATAATAACAATCTCATCATACGGGTAATATAACAAATACAGATCCCTAAATACAGTAGCCACTCAGGGAATCCCCTGGTTCAATATATCAATACATAATATATAACTGGGACTCAAAACGGGGATCTCCCAGCCGACGCTCCACTCAGTCCAGCTGGATTACGTGAAGATCCTACAAAGGCCATCACAGACCAAAGCAGCCCAAAAAGGGAAAAATAAAACGAGGTCAAACCTCAGTACGAAGAGCAATATACAACAGCTATCGGATACACACGCAACATATCATGTCGTGTCATGCATGAGGGCTACCAAGAATCATTGGTAAGCAAGGCACAACGACTCAGCTGTGCAATAAATCTCAATAAATCAGCATAATCCAAATTACAGCGACTCAGCTGCCTATCACGACTCAGTGACGACATTGGATTCCTGCGCACGGCGACAAAGTCGACAAATCGCGACTCAGCGATATCAGGTCTCAAAGAATACAGGCTCAATATGCTATGCGTGAATGAAATGCTAATCAGATCAAAGCAGAATGAAATATATTATAAACAGCAAAATCAATCAGCTGTAAATTCTCACGTAGATAAGATCAGTACAACTCAGGCATAATACACATCACGTAAACGCACGCATAATATGTTCTCATGTTCATCTCAAGGCTGTAAGTACTAGCTCAATCCGTACCTCACCAGCAGCACAATTACTACTTCACCAGATCTCACGAGAACACAGCTCCAACAACCTACGAGGGTCTAATGCTGAAAAAAACCACTCTAGAAATTTTTTTTTCTTAAAACAGGTGCGGAAAATATAAACTTAATGTATGGCTCGTCCCCTTTTAAAACGTTTCTAAATAATTTTCTCATCCATACATCAAACATAAAAGGAATATCTAAAAATGTTAAAACATTCATACGGTATAAAAGCAACTGAGTAAACACTAAAAGTAAACATGTCCAAAACCAACATCCAAAACTGTATCATCTCAAAATAACATCGCTGCGGTCAAGGGGTACTGCTGCAACAGGCGCTCAGATGTCCTCACCGCCATTCGGTGTAAACTCAGCAGGATCATCACCTCCACCATTAAAACCTAGTGAGCCTAGAGGCTCAGCATGCTCTATCGTATATCATAACAAAGTACGTACTAATAAATCGCATGCAAGAACATACTTGTAATAAAATAACGTTAAAACATGAATGCGTGCATGATATTAAAACATTGCTTCATACATTTCATATCATAACATAACATATAGCATATAAGACATGACATAATATAACATGAAAAACATATGAGTCGTATCCTGAAGTGTGATCATAGTCGATTGATCAATCTATAAACCAATGTACGTGGTGGTGTGGTTCACCCGAACTCGAGCCAGGATCCCTATATGTCACACCTCTATATTGCCACTTCACCATGATATCGACACATGCATCCATAAGCTGCCACTTCACGACATAATATAACATGAAAAACATATGAGTCGTATCCTGAAGTGTGATCATAGTCGATTGATCAATCTATAAACCAATGTACGTGGTGGTGTGGTTCACCCGAACTCGAGCCAGGATCCCTATATGTCACACCTCTATATTGCCACTTCACCATGATATCGACACATGCATCCATAAGCTGCCACTTCACCATGATATCACACATGGATCCATAAGCTTATCATACATTAACAGAAGTTCAACGGGCCCGGTATCCCGCATCCCCTCATCATAAGTTGTCACAAATCATTCAATCCCTAGGGTTTTGTCTTTTAAAAAACATGCCTTCGACATTCGTAAAACATTCATTATGCATGCATTTCGTAAAAAATTATGCAAGTTTAAAAGTCTAACCGGTAATGAATAATTAATTCTTTTAAAACATTTACGTACATAGCATACTACATATATAATCAATTATACATTCACGGGCTTCCACATTTTTTTCTACTTCGGTCAAGGATTGGTTCAGGAGCCTGGCCCATTACTTGTAGACTAAACATCACTCTTACTAGTCGATGAAACGAATGTTCACCCTCTTTAAAATTTTGTCTAATTTAATTAAATTTTGACTTTAGAAATCAAGGCTAATTTTGACTAATTAAAATCAATTTTGGCTTCTAAAAATCAATTTTGACTTATGAAAATAAATTTTGACTAATTAAAATCAATTTTGACTTTTAAAATCAATTTAAATCAATTTTGACCCCAAAAGCCGCTTTTGACCAAAAGATCGATCTTGACCAATATAAAATCCCAAAAATCAATTTGACTCCAATAAAATTCCAAAGGCCCCAAATTTGACAAATTTCAAAATAAACATAACTCTAATTATTTTAAAAGTTTGACCCAATTTTTAAAACACCTGGATATTTTTCTTTAAAATTGGACCTTTAAGTTAAAATTAAAAATAACAGGTGCATAATTAAAATAACTTGGACCGACTTAAAAAAATTTGACTTGAGACTCGAAGAACCGATCCGGTCCAACCGAACCGGTGAAACCGGTTCAATTAGACCGAACCCATCATCAAGCCCTAAACCAAACACACACTAACTCACGCAGCCTCGCGACCAGTGACCACCTTTACCCTTCGTTCTCCCTGCTCCAGCCACCATTGGCCGGAGCCCCATCGGGTGGACCACCCCCATGTCCAGCCGGTTCTAACACAACCAGACTTGGCCCCACCGTGGTCGCACGAGGGTGCACGAGACATGGAAAAGGGGCTCACCACTCTGCGCAGAAACACATAGCGCATGGTGTTTGATTTCTAGCCCACGGTTCGACCACTATCTCCCATCTTTGGACCACTCATAGCCCTCCCTAGGACCCCCATGTAACACCTAATATCGAGCCATGATCCCTTAAGCAGCCCCTCAACCGAAGCCATGCAAGAAATAATCAAAACCGTGAGTGATGTCATGAAGCCATGCATGAAAAGTGATCAAAGGAGGGTAGATCTGAAAAGTACACATTCAATTCACAAGAATTTTCATAAAAAATAGTCTAATTATAGTTTAAATGGTGAGAAAAGAAGTTTATATCACATTCCTGGTGTGGTTGGAGTAGAGATTTGCGAGTTACCGACGTTGTAGACGCGAGATCGGGGCACCAACGACTTTGGATCACCAAAATACACCAAGAACTTGAGATTTTCGAAACCTGTGCTATGGGGAAGGAGAGGACGGCTGGTGTGTGTTGTGTAGGCTAGGTTAAGTGCAAATTGTGAGTTATGAAAAATACTGTGTGACACAATTGACCCCTATGGGTTTAATTAGGAAAAAGAATTTTCAGAAATTGTTGCTTAAAATAAAATAATTTCATCCTCAAAAATCTCATAACTTAAAAAAAATTCAAATTATTTTCATCCACGTCGGCCCTCATCTCGTCCACGCGTCTGTAACTCAAGCAGGCTGAAAAACAACACAAGCATACCATGCAACATAAAATCATAAATAAATCATATAAAATGGCATGTAATCATCTAAAAAATATTTACCTCCTAGTCATGCACTTATTTCTACGTAGCCAGGAATTTCCTAGACGTTACAACTCTCCCCCCTTATAGAAATTTCGTCCCCAAAATTGAGTACGCACCAAATAACTCCGGATAGCGCATCTGCATATCGGCCTCAGTCTCCCAGGTAGCTTCATCCTCCGAGTGATTCTGCCACCGGACTTTGACCATCGGAATACTCCACGCTCTCAGCCCGCGCTCCTCCCTAGCTAGAATCTGCACTGGTCGCTCCTCAAAAGATAAATCTGGTGCCAACTGGAGCGGCTCAAAATCCAACACATGAGACGGATTCGGAACTTACTTCCGCAACATCGAGATGTGGAAGACATTATGAACTACAAGCTGGGTCAACCCTATCCAAGATTTCAAATGGCCAATAAACCTCGGGCTGAGCTTGCCTCTCCGGCCAAAGCGCATCACGCCCTTCATTGGCGATATCCTCACAAACACATGATCTCCCACAGCTAGCTTCATATCTTGTCGTATCTGATCAGCATAAGTCTTCTGACGACTCTGGGCTGTCCTCATCCTATCACGAATCCTCGTCACAATGTCCGCCATCTTTTGTACCAACTCCGGCCCAGTAAGCACTCTCTCACCAACCTCGTACCAGTGTACAGGTGATATGCATCTCCTCCCGTACAGCGCCTCATACAAAGCCATCCCAATCGACGCCTGAAATCTGTTGTTGTACGTGAACTCTACCAGCGGCAATCTCGAGTCCCACGTACCCTGAAAATCAATCACACAAGCTCTCAAAAAATCCTCCAAAATCTGAATGACCCTCTCTGACTGTCCATCTGTCTGAGGATGAAATGCAGTTCTGAACGACAATCTAGTCACCAAGGCGGTATGAAAACTCCTCAATAACGCAGATGTAAATCTGGTGTCTCTTTCCGACACTATCGAGACTGGTATGCCATGCAGTCTGACCGCCTATCAGATGTAAACAGGGTGAAAGTAGTCTTAATCGGTAAGAAATGCGCTGACTTGGTGAGTCTGTCCACAATCACCCATATAGCCGTGTACCCTCTGGGACTCCTGGGCAATCCAACCATGAAATCCTTCGTAATATGCTCCCACTTCCATTCAAGAATAGGGAGTGGCTGCAACAACCCTGCCGGTCGCTGATGCTCTGCCTTGACCTGCTGACAGGTCAAGCACTCAGACATGAATCTCCCAATGTCCTTCTTCATCCCTGGCCACCAGTACAAAGTTTGCAAGTCTCTATACATCTTCATACTCCCTGGGTGGATGGAGTACATCGATGCATGAGCATCAGATAAGATCTCGGCTCTCAACCGTCCAGTTCTCGGCACCCACATCCGGCCTCTAAAACTGACTATCCCGTCCTCAACTTTATACATACCTCGCCCTCTATCCTCATCACGCTGTCTCCACTGCTGTAACTGTTCGTCGGAGGCCTGCCTCTCTCTGATCCGCTCTCGAAGAGTCGGCTGAATAGTGAGCACTGATAAACTCGGTGCACAGCCTCCTGAATAGAACTCTAGGCCGAATCTCTGAATCTCATCCTGTACTGGCCTGTCAACTGACAAACACGCCACTACTGCAGTCTTCCGACTCAAAGCGTCTGCCACTACATTAGCCTTACCCGGATGGTAGCTAATGTCACAGTCATAGTCCTTCACCAACTCTACCCATCTGCGCTGCCTCATGTTCAGCTCCTTCTGGGTGAAGAAGTACTTGAGGCACTTGTGGTCGGTGAATATCTGACACTTTTCGCCGTATAAGTAGTGCCTCCAAATCTTCAACACAAACACCACTGCTGCAAGCTCCAAATCATGCGTCGGATAGTTTTTCTCATAAATCTTCAGCTGCCTCGACGCATATGCAATAACCTTACCACCCTGCATCAAAACTGCACCCAAACCTCATAGAGAAGCATCAGTATAAACCACAAACTCCTCGTGGTCCACTGGCATAGCTAACACTGGTGCTGAAGTAAGGGCCTACTTCAGCTTATCAAAGCTCCTCTGACACTCGGGACTCCACACATAATTCGCATTCTTCCAAGTCAAGGATGTCAAGGGCACTGAAATATAAGAGAAGCCCTTGATAAATTTGCGATAATAACCTGCCAAGCCCAAGAAACTGCGAATCTCCGCTGCATTCCTTTGAATCCCCCAGTTCTGCACTGCCTCCACCTTCGATGGGTCGACTGAAATCCCATCTCTCCTCCCCCAGTTCTGCACTGCCTCACTTCGATGGGTCGACTGAAATCCCATCTCTCGATACAATATGCCCTAAGAATGCCACCTGCTCCAGCCAAAACTCGCACTTGCTGAACTTGGCATACAATATGTACTCCCTCAAAGTCTGCAAAGCCGTCTGTAAGTGCTGTCTATGCTCCTCCAAGCTCCTCAAATAGACCAGGATGTCATCGATGAAAACTATAATGAAATGGTCTAGATACTGTCCGAATACCATGTTCATCAGATCCATGAAAATCGCTGGGGCATTCGTCAGGCCAAACAGCATCACCAAGAACTCGTAATGGCCGTAGCGTGTCCTAAAAGCAGTCTTGGACACGCCCTCCTCTCTAACTCTCAACTGATGATAGCCAGATCTCATATCAATCTTCGAGAACACCGAAGCTCCCTGCAACTGATCAAATAAATCCTCAATCCTCGGGAGTGGGTACTTATTCTTCACTGTGACTCTGTTCAGCTCCCGGTAATCGATGCACAATCTCATGCTGCCATCCTTCTTCTTGACAAACAACACTGGCGCGCCCTATAGAGAAAAGCTAGGGCGAATGAACCCCTTATCAAGCAACTCCCGAATCTGCTCCTTAAGCTCCTTCATCTCGGTAGGAGCTAATCGATAAGGTGCCTTAGAGATAGGCACTGTCCCTGGCATCAGCTCAATAGAAAACTCCACCTCTCGCTCTGGTGGAACTCCCACTACGTCATCAGGGAAGACATCTGCATAATCCCTGACTAAATCCACATCAGACAGTGAAGGGCCTGCTGAATCTCCCGAAGAGGTAACGCTGGCCAAGAATTCCTGAAATCCATGCTCAACTAGCTTCCTGGCCTGAAGAAAAGATATGAATCTGGGCTTCCGCGGCCTCCTAGCTGCCTCAAATAAGAAAGCCTCCTGCCCTGGCGATCTGATAGACACTGTCCTCCCCTGAAAGTCTATCCCTGCTCCAAACTCGGTCAGCCAATCCATGCCTAGGATGAGGTCGAATCCTGTCATCGGCAACCAGACTCTAGAAATTATGTTTTGTAAAACATGTGCGAAAAACATAAACCTAAAGTATGGCTCGTCCCCTTTTAAAACGTTTCTAAATCATTTTCTCATCCATACTTCAAACATAAATAAAGGAATATTTAAAAATGTTAAAACATTCATACGGTATAAAAGCAACTGAGTAAAACAATGAAAGTAAACATGTTCAAAACCAACATCCAAAACTGTATCATCTCAAAATAACATCACAGCGGTCAAGGGGTACTGCTGCAACAGGCGCTCAGATATTCTCACCGCCAGTCGGTGTAAACTTAGCAGGATCATCACCTGCACCATTTAAACCTAGTGAGCGTAGAGGCTCAGCATGCTCTATCGTATATCATAACAAAGTACATACTAATAAAATCGCATGCAAACAAATACTTGTAATAAAATAACGTTAAAACATGAATGCGTGCATGATCTTAAAACATTGCTTCATACATTTCATATCATAACATAACATATAGCATATAAGGCATGACATAAGGTAACATGAAAAACATATGAGTCGTATCCTGAAGTGTGACCATAGTCGATTGATCAATCTATAAATCAACGTACGTGGCGGTGTGGTTCACCCGAACTCGAGCAAGGATCCCTAAATGTCACACCTATATGTTGCCACTTCACCATGATATCGACACATGGATCCATAAGCTGCCACTTCACCATGATATCACACATGGATCCATAAGCTTATCATACATTAACTGAAGTTCAACGGGCCCGGTATCCCGCATCCCCTCATCATATGTTGTCACAAATCATTCAATCCCTCGGGTTTTATCTTTTAAAAGAACATGCCTTTGACATTCATAAAACATTCATGATGCATGCATTTAGTAAAAAATTATGCAAGTTTAAAAGCCTAACCCGTTAATGTATAATTAATTCTTTCCTTTAAAATATTTACGTACATAACAAACTACATATATAATCAATTATACATTCACGGGCTTCCACATTTTTTCTACTTCGGTCAAGGATTAGTTCAGGAGCCTGGCCCATTACTTCTAGATTAAACATGACTCTTACTTAGTCAATGAAACGAATGTTCACCCTCTTTAAAATTTTTTGTCTATTTTAATTAAATTTTGACTTTAGAAATCAAGGCTAATTTTGACATAAAATCAATTTTGACTTATAAAAATAAAATTGACTTATTAAAATAAATTTTGACTTATTAAAATCAATTTAAATCAATTTTGACCCCAAAAGTCGTTTTTGACCAAAAGACCGATTTTGACCAATTTAAAATCCCAAAAATCAATTTTGACTCCAATAAAATTCCAAAGGCCCCAAATTTGACTTAAAATTAAAAATGAACATAACTCTAATTATTTTAAAAGTTTGACCAATTTTTTAAACATCTGGCAAATTTCTTTATAATTGGACCTTTGACTTAAAATTAAAAATAATAGGTCCATAATTAAAATAACTTGGACCGACTTTAAAAAATTTGACTCGAGACTCAAAGAACCGATCCGGTCCAAACTGACCGGCGAAACCGGTTCAATTAGACCGAACCCATCATCAAGCCCTAAACCAAACACACACTAACTCACTCTGCCGCGAGACCAGCGACCACCTTTCCCCTTCGTTCTCCCTGCTCCGGCCACCATTGGCCGGCAACCGTGGTCGCACAAGGGCGCACGAGCCATGGAAAGGTGGCGCACCGCGCGGCGAAGAAACACACAGCGCGCGGTGTTTGATTTCTAGCCCACGGTTCGACCACTATCTCCCATCTTTGGACAACTCCTAGCCCTCCCTAGGACCCCATGAACCACCTAAGATCGAGCCATGATCCATTAAGCAGCCCCTCAACCGAAGCCATGCAAGAAATAATCAAAAAACCATGAGTGATGTCATGAAGCCATGCATGAAACGTGATCAAAGGAGGGTAGATCTGAAAAGTACACATTCAATTCACACGAATTTTCATAAAAAACAGTCTAATATAGTTTAAATGGCTAGAAAATAAGTTGATATCTCATGCCTGGTGTGGTTGGAGTAGAGATTTGCGAGTTACCGACGTTGTAGACGCGAGATCGGGACACCACCGACTTTGGATCACCAAAATACACCAAGAACTTGAGATTTTCGAAAATTGTGCTATGGGGAAGGAGAGGACGGCTGGTGTGTGTTGTGGAGGCTAGGTTAAGTGCAAATTGTGAGTTATGAAAAATACTGTGTGACACAATTGACCCGTATGGGTTTAATTAGGAAAAAGGGGAGAAAAAGATAGTATTGCCACTCTAATTAATTAAAAAGGTACTTAAAACTCATAATTGGGCTTTATAGATTAAATATTTTCGAAATCAAGGCCTCATTATATTTTAAAATACCTTAAAACTCAATATACCAGCCCGTGTAGGCGAAAAACGGGTTCCCCTCCAAAATAATCATAAAAATTCAAATTTCAGAAATTGTTGCTTAAAATAAAACAATTTCATTCTCAAAAATCTCATAACTTAAAAAAATCTCAAATTATTTTCATTCCGATCGGCCCTAATCTCGTCCACGCGTCTGTAACTCAAATAGACTGAAAATCAACACAAGTATACCATGAAGCATAAAATCATAAATAAATCATATAAAATGGCATGTAATCATCTAAAAATATTTTCTCCCTAGTCATGCACTCATTTCTACGTAGTCAGGAATTTCCTAGGCGTTACAACTGCCCTTCCAGCTCGCTACGAAACTCAACAGAAGCTGCCTAAAATCTCAAATCTGCCAAGACATCTAACAAATCAGCTCATATCTAAGCTCGTTAAGCCTACTGTCTAGGGTCAAGAAACCCAGACCAGTCACGACTAGATAACGTAGAATCAACCAGCTCTAATCGAAGCTTATAACGAAAAGAAATCTACTTACTCAAGATGTCAGGCCTCGTGCTCAATTAGAGTAAAACCACGCAAAACACAGTAGCGGAAGCAATAAAGTAGTGGCTAAAATTTTTGCTTTTGGCCTGACTGATAAATTTGTAATTTAAAATACTTTAATACTCAAAATATCCCAGTTTACAAAATACACAAGGCTAAAAGCCACTATACAACAGTACAGCATGCATCGAGCACCAATGAACAACACTACAACTGAATACAATAAAGAACAGGGCATCCCCCGTCTAACAGTACTGATACATATATGTTATACGCTAACTGGGACACTCTAACCACCTCTTGGGACACCTCCAGCTGGGTCAACTCCACGACCATAAGTAACCTGGAAAACCTGAACAATACACACAGGCAAACAAACACCAGCTCCAGAGGGACATGGGGTCAAACCCCAGTACGGAGAGCAACATAAAACAGCTAATAGAAAGCAACAAGTAATATGCAAATATAATTCATGAGAACAAGGCTACAACCGAAAGCAGGGAGCCAAAGTATCTCAACAGCTGCTCAAAAAACAAATCAAATCAACTGAACAACAGTGGCCACGGGGTGTGTGAGTATATGGGAGCTACCCACTCGTCTCCACACACGGCACCAGATGCAGAACACAGCTCAACCTGATGTTGCCCAACTCATGAGATGTGGTAGCTACCCACTTCGCTCATAGAGGCTAACAGATCCCAGCAGGGAGATGAGGTATACGGAACGGCTAAACAAGATCTGAATGCAACATGAATAATGCGTGTATGCAATGACAGCTTGCAGATAACAATAGAACAGAAGCAAGCAATAACAACACCGAAGCATACACAGCAGCAAGCATAATCACCCATACTCAATCCAAGGCTATAAAACAAACCTCACATCCGTACCTCAACTCTTCTGAGCTACAATTAACACAACGAAGTCCCGAGAAACACAAATCCAAAACCTGCTAAGCAACAACCCACAAAATCTCAGGTACAGTAGCACAGAAACAACAACTGGGAGCTACGAACTCAACCAGTGCTATCCTACCCTTCTAACACAACAGAAGTCTCCAAACGAAGCACAAGGTAAAACTTAGCACTTACCCAACGAGCTACCTGAACAGCAGAAGCAAAGCCACGCTTATGCTGACAGACTACAGAAGGGAGATATCTTCGTGAACCTCTCCAAGCTTGACGCAAGCTTCCACAAGCTGTACCAAATGAAGCGTCTTAGCAAGAGGAGTCCAGCGCTACCACTCTCGCTTCAGTCGGAGCTGTCTACCATCGGCAATCGGAGAAGATAAGGTTCGATGAACAGTAGCTAGGGTATCGTGACAGGATCACTATCGAGAAATATTCTAAGTGTCAAATCTGAATAATAAAGAACGAAGGCAAAGTCCTCTATTTAAAGGTCAAATCTGCTCAAATCCGCTGAACAGTACCCACCGACACTTAAGTCTCAAAACTGATTTTCCACTCGGATCTGAATCTCATATCAGATATGACTTTTCAACAAAACAGATACTGACTTACCCAAACGACGTCGCACAGATTTCACTCTCGCATCTAGACACGTCACCCGCTACTCGAATCTGAAATGCTAAACGCGTCGCATCGCAACACTCGGATCCTACTCATCTGAAGACACGCGCAACTCACATCTGAGTCTCCCCCGATAAGCCAAAACGATGTCGTTCCAACAAATCCAAACGGCGTAGTTTCGCTACCCGCTACAGAAACACACTAGCGTACTCACATCTGCTTAGCGATATCAAATTCTAACCTCGAATCTAATCAGCTCTCAAATCTGATCGCTACAACCAAACTTCTCAAACTTCCCAGAATTGTTCTAAGTACTAAATCTGACCCAAATATGCTCACAAACCTACCAACTCAAAGCTGGTTACCCAGATTTGTTCACGCTCAAATCTGAATCTCATAAAATCCGATTAATTAACTCAATTAATCTTTCTAAACTTTCAGGTCTCACATCTCTCCCCCACTAAAATAGGATTTCGTCCTAGAAATCAAACAACAATTCCGGATCAAGAGTTCAAGATAACTGGGAAAACAACCATAAGCAAACATCTACCGAGAAACAACAAGAAACAAACTAGCTACTGGAATCTGATACCACGCTTACTCAAACAGATGCGGCCACTCACGCTGCATCTTCTCTTCCAGTTCCCACATAGCTTCTTTTCTACCATTTTTGCTCCACTGGACCATCACCAAAGGAATGATCTTAGTCCTCAGCTGTTTCACTTTTCTATCCAAGATCAGCAAGGGATACTCAACATAAGTCAATGTTCGATATAGCTCTACCTCGTCAGTTCTCAACACATGCGACGCATATGGCTCATACTTCCTCAACATAGACACATGAAAAACATCATGCAAGGAGGACAGATCTGGCGGCAACAACAATCGATAAGCCAAAGGACAAATCCTCTCAACAATATCATACGGTCCAACATAACGAGGAGCTAATTTTCCCTTGAGACCAAATCTCATAACACTACGAAAAGGAGAAACTTTCAGGAAAACCAGATCACCAACCTGAAACTCTAAAGGTCTACGCCTCTTGTTCACATGACTGGCTTGGCAATCCTATGCAGCTTTCATTCGCTGGTGAATCAGATCTGCTTGATCTCTCATCTGTTGCACAAATTCTGGAAAAGACAGCTGCTTCTCCCCCACTTCTTCCCAACACACAGGCGATCTGCACTTCTTGCCATACAATGCTTCAAAAGGTGCCATACCAATCGTGACCTGATAACTGTTATTTTATGAAAACTCGACCAAAGATAACGAATCTTTCCAACTACCACTAAAATCCATCACAACAGCTCTCAACATATCGTCTTAAATCTGGATAGTCCTCTTAGATTGGCCATCTGTTTGGGGATGATATGCTGTTCTTATAGCCAATCTAGTACCCAAAGCTGTTTGCAAACTCTTCCAAAACCTGGAAGTAGACCTCGGATCACGATATGAAACAATAGAAACAGGCACACCATGAAATCGCACTACAAAATCTATGTACAGCTTCGTCATCTTCTTCAAAGAATAGGTCATACTATAGGGAATGAAGTGCGCAGACTTCGACAAATGATCAACGACAACCCACACAGCATCACAACCTCTTCTGGAACGAGGCAAATGGGTCACAAAATCCATAGCTGTGTGCTCCCAATTCCATTGGGGCACCTCTAAGCTCTGCTACAAACCACCAGGTCTCATCCTTTCAGCCTTGTCTTGCTGACAATTCAGACAACGAGCTACAAAATCATCAACATCACTCTTCAAACCTGCCCACCAGTAATGCTGCTTCAAGGCATGATACATCTTCCTTGCACCAGGATGAACACTATGTCTACTACAGTGCGCTTCTCTCAAGATCTCCTCTTTCAAGTCAATCAGATTTGGCACAACCAACCTGCCACGAAACCTCAAACAACCATAAGACGAGACAGTATAATCCTCTAACTGTCCAGCTCTAACCTTCAGCTTCAACTCATGGATGGATGGATTTGTTCTCTGAGCTGCTCAAATACTCACAACAATCTGTGGCTCAACTTGAAAAGAATACACCACAACAAAATCCTCACCTGGGTAAAACCGCCAACCAGTAGTGTTTAGATGCTCATGGACCTTCGAAATCTGCAACGAAGCCAGCATCGCCACTTGAACCTTTCTGCTCAATGCATCAGCAACTACATTTACTTTCCCATGCTGATATTGGATCTCACAATCTAAATCCTTTAGCAGCTCCATCCGTCTACGCTGTCTCATATTCAAATCTGACTGAGAAAACAGGTACTGAAGGCTCTTGTGGTCCGAATACACCACAAACTGCTCGCCATAGAGATAGTGGCGCCAAATCTTCAAGGCAAAGACCACTGCTGCAAATTCCAAATCATGAACTGGGTAACGAGTCTCATGCGGTTTCAACTGACGAGAGGCATACGCAATGACTCGACCATTCTGCATCAACACACAACCCAATCCATTCAAGGAAGCATCTGCACAAGCCACAAAACCACCTGAACCAGACGACAAAGTTAACACAGGTGCAGAAGTTAGCTTCTCTTTGAGCAACAAAAAACTGTTCTCACACTGCTCAGTCCAAACAAACCCCTTGTCTTTATGAGTCAACTACGTCATCGGCTTAGCTATATTAGAGAATCCCTCTATAAAACGCCTATCATAGCTAGTCAAACCCAAGAAACTACGAATCTCAGCAACATTCTTGGGACGCTCCTAGTTAACAACAACCTCAACTTTACTGGGATCCACAGAAATACCTTCTACTGAAATGACATGACCCGGAAATACAACTCTATCCAACCAAAACTCGCACTTGGAGAACTTAGCATACAGCTGCGAGTCTCGAAGCGTCTGAAGAACCAACTTCAAATGCTCCTTGTGCTGCATCGGAGTCTTCGAGTACACAAAAATATCATCGATAAACACAATCACAAACTGATTGATGAACTCTATAAAGACTCGATTCATCAGGTCCATGAAAACTGCATGGGCATTCGTCAAACCAAAAGGCATAACTAGGAACTCATAATGCCCGTACCTCGTACGAAAAGCAGTTTTCGCAACATCTTGCTGTCGAATGCGCAACTGATGGTACCCCGCACGTAGATCGAACTTAGAAAACACAGCTGAACTTTGAAGCTGATCAAACAAATCATCGATCCTCGGCAAAGGGTACTTATTCTTCACTGTCGCCTTATTCAACTGTCTAAAGTCGATGCACATCCTCATCAACCTATCCTTCTTCTTAACAAACAAGATAGGCGCTCCCCAAGGGGAAATGCTCGGCCTAATGAAACCCTTCTCCAGCATGTCGCTAAGCTGAATCTTAATCTCCCTCAACTCAGCAGGCGCTAAACGATACGGATCTCAAGAGATAGGAGCTGTACCAGGTACCAACTCAATGCTAAAGTCTATCTCCCTCTTCGGAGGAAAACCAGGAATCTCCTCCGGAAACACATCCGAGAAATGGCGAACAACGGGAACATCACTAAGCTCTACAAGCGAAGAAGAAGACGCATCCAAAGCATAGATCTTCCAGCGTTCTCCAACGACAACAGGCTAAACATCTCCATCGCAGAGAGTAAAGGAATCTTTGACTAGGAATCGTGGCCGTAGAAGTTTCACTTCTCACCGGACTGGGGCCTAAAACGCACAACGCCATGGAAACAATCCACAGTGGCCCTATAACTAGACAACACGTCCATTCCCACTATGCAATCGAAATCCCACATCACTATCCCAATCAGGTTTGCTAACAACACGTTCTCACCAAACCTAAGAATACCATTCAACAAGATCTCTTGGGAGTACAGGCTCGCGCCGACAGGAGTCGCAACAGACACAACATCACACAAGGTAGTGGTATGCAAACCATGCTCAACAACGAATGCATCAGCAATAAACGAATGTGATGCTCCAGTATAAAACAACACACGCGCAGGAAAATCAAAGACAAAACAAGTACCTGCGATCACTCCTCCTCCTGGCGTGCCCTCTGCTTGCTCCCTCGTCATGGCATTCACCTGGGCAAACTGAGGTCCTGAAAATTGGGGCAGGGAAGACTGTCCAAACCGCGAAGGACCAGGCAGCTGAAACGGCATAAACTGAGGCTCTCCCAACCTCTGCTACAGAACCGAAAAAGACGACCTCTAGACGATGAGGCTCTCCCAACCTCTGCTACAGAACCGAAAAAGAACGACCTCTAGACGATCCACCACGACCCTGCGGTGGGGCGGTGGTATGCTAAGATCCAGCCAAAGGACACACTCTCGCAAAGTGCCCATACTGTCCACAAATGTTACACGAACCCTGCACACCTACACACTTCGCTGTAGGGTGCCTTCCTCCACACTGGCCACAAAACTCGACCTTGGAACTACCGCTGCTAGAACTACCCGAGCTAGAAGAACTAGAACCTGACTTCTTCTTTAACTGACGACCACGAGGCCTAAACCTCTGGTGTCCAGACTGTTGGGCTAATTGCTACTGGGGTGGCTGGGATGACTGCTCAAATTGGAAAGGTTGCACCCCCGGAACCATGGGACGATTACCTTGAACCACTTGCGGCCTAACTCGAGACCTACGGTTCTGCATTCCCTCCTCAATATCCATAGCCTTGTCCACCGCATCCGCATAACTCGTCGGGAACCCGCCAATACCAAAGAATATAACTCTTCATTGTGCCCCTCCAAGAACTTGTTCCTCTTCGCCTTCTCTCGGCCAGAAACATGCAGAACATACGTAAGAAGAGAAGAAAATCTCCGGGCATACTCTCCCACGGACATAGTTTTTTTTTTCTTTTCCACGGACATAGTTCCCTGCACCAGGTTATCAAACTCACGCTCCCTGTCGTTCACAAAGGATTCCGGAACGTACTCCTGACGAAAGGCAGTACAAAAGCTGCTCCACGTGATCCCTACACCTGTCTCCTCTAGAGTCCTCGAAGCACCCTCCACCAACGCTCGGCACCTCTCCACAATTGAAACATAGCCAAACTCAACCTACGCTTGTCACCATACCTAACACGGTCAAACAACCCGATAATGTGCTGCAACCAGGACTCTGCATCGGAACTAGGCTCATCACCGTTAAACGTCTGAGGGTTCATCCGCTGAAACCTCTCCATCACAAGTTCCATGTCGTCCACATGGGCTGCCAGCTCATCTACCTCAACCTCAACCTGACTATCACGTCCACGACGAGGAATACTACGCTGCACTTCCTCGTTCTGAACCTTATGGCTAAAATTTTTGCTTTTGGCCTGACTGAAAGATAGCATAATTTAAAATACAACATTACTCAAAATATCCCAGTTTACAAAATACACAAGGCTAAAAGCCACAGTACAGCAGTACAACATGCATCGAGCACCAATCAACAACACTACAACTGAATATAATAAAGGACAGGGCATCCCCCGGCTAACAGTACTGATACATATATGTTATACACTAACTGGGACACTCTAACCACCTCAAGGGGCACCTCCAGCTGGGTCAGCTCCACGACCAGCTGAGTAACCTGGAAAAGCTGAACAATACACACAGGCAAACAAACACCAGCCCCAGAGGGTCATGGGTTCAAACCCCAGTACGGAGAGCAACATAATACAGCTAAAGGAAAGCAACAAGTAATATGCAAATGCTCTGTATGAGAACAAGGCTACAACCGAAAGCAGGGAGCCAAAGGATCTCAACAGCTGCTCAACAAACGAATCGGATCAACTGAACAACAGTGGCCACGGGGTGTGTGAGTATATGGGAGCTACCCACTCGTCTCCACACATGGCACCAGATGCAGAACACATCTCAACCTGCTGTTGCCCAACTCATGAGATGTGGGAGCTACCCACTCCGCTCATAGTGGCTAGCAGATCCCAGCAGGGAGATGAGGTATACGGGAGTTACCCGCTCGTCCTCAAAACAAGCATCCTGGTACGCACAGATCAAGATAACAAGGCTTGGCTAAACAAGATCTGAATGCAACATGAATAATGCATGTATGCAATGACAGCTTGCATATAACAATACAACAGAAGCAAGCAATAACAGCACCGAAGCATACACAGCAGCAAGCATAATCACCCATGCTCAATCCAAGGCTGTAAAACAAGCTCACATCCGTACCTCAACTCTTCTGAGATACAATTAACACAACAAAGTCCTGAGCAAGACAGATACAAAACCTGCTAAGCAACAAAGCACAGAATCTCAGGGACAGTAGCACAGAAACTACAACTGGGAGCTACAAACTCAACCAGCGTTATCCTACCCTTATAACACAACAGAAGGCTCTAAACGAAGCACAAGGTAGGATCTTAGCACTTACCGAATGAGCTACCTGAACGGCAGAAGTAAAGCCACGCTTATGCTAACAGACTACAGAATGGAGATGTTTTCGCGAACCTCTCCAAGCTTGACGCAAGCTTCCACAAGCTGTACCAAACGAAGCGTCTTAGAAAGAGGAGTCCAGTGCTACGACTCTCGCTTCAGCGGAGCTGTCTACCGCCGATAATCGGAGAAGGTAAGGTTCGGTGAACAGTAGCTAGGGTGTCGTGATAGGATTCGTTATCGGGAAATATTCTAAGTGTCGAATCTGAATAATAAAGAACGAAGGCAAAGTCCTCTATTTAAAGGTCAAATCTGCTCAAATCAAATAAAATCCGCTGAACAGTACCCACCAACACTTAGGTCTCAAAACTGATTTCCCACTCGGATCTGAATCTCATATCAGATAGTCAAAACAGATCCCTACTTACCCAAACGACGTCGCACAAAGTTCACTCTCTCATCTGGACACGTCACCCGCTACTCGAATCTGAAATTCTAAACGCGTCGCATCGCAACACTCGGATCCTACTCATCTGAAGACACGCGCAACTCACATATGAGTCTCCCCCCACTAAGCCAAAACGCTGTCGTTCCAACTAATCCAAACGGCGTAGTTTCGCTACCCGCTACAGAAACACACTAGAGTACTCACATCTGCTTACCGATATTAGAGTCTATCCTCGAATCTGATCAGCTCTCAAATCTGATCACTGCAACCAAACTTCTCAAACTTCCCAGAATTGTTCCAAGTACTAAATCTGAACCAAATATGTTCACGAAGCCTACCAACTCAAAGCTGGTTACCCAGATTTGTTCACGGTGAAATCTGAATCTCATAAAATCCGATTAATTAACTCAATTAATCTTTCTTCACTTTCAGGTCTCACACAAGAGATCCAATGGAAAGAAATAACTATCTTCCGGAAATCACGAAAATATTCGAACGCTTCAACCGCATCGCTCTTGTAACGCCCCAAAATCCATAGGACAACATTTATGCATTTTATTGATTTCATGTGCCAAATTGAAAATTTTAAATTTTATATATTTGCTGATGCATTGTTTTCAGAACATAAGATGCGATTGCAGCTGGTACCAGCAGATGACTCCAAAGAGCGATGCACGAGCTGGTTTTAAATCGATTGAAAAATCTTTTAAGGAGGACAAATGATTTCTTTTGAAAACGGTTTGGTGTTTTACAACTGAAAATGATATGAAGGGAATTTTGCTAAATTCTATAAGTGTGTCATGCTTGATTTCACAAGTAGCTTGCCACTAACCCTTTCATATAAAAACCTGTTTTCAAAGTAAGATTTTCATCATTTGCAAAGAAAAGTCTTAAAGTGTTCTTCAAAACATTTCCAGAAGAGTTCGTGCATTGCTCAAGGAGAAGATTTCTGCAGGAATTACTTGCTGTCGCGAAATCTTTGTTAAAGGCAAGTAAAAGCTGATCCTTTGCTACACCATTTAAAGCATATATTGTTGTTCTTATGGATCTGCTTGCCTGTATGTTTAAAAATATGTTGAAGTTCATGTTTGAAACGATTTATACATGTTCAAGGGAAAGAAGATGGGTTCGAAAATGATGTTTTGATGTTTATGATGCTTCCAAAATGTTTTCCAGAAAGATTTTGATGTTTTAAAAAGTACTGAGAATTCGAGTTTATTACCCAAAACGATTATGAATGTTCTTCTTTCAGTAGTTGTAATATCGGAATTTGATAACTGTGTAATCGGTAGTTGCTAGTTGAATCATTATAAAGTATGGTTTGATAGGCAACGGCTGATAGCATAGTTGTTGTTTTGATATTACATTTATCGTAAAATTCAGCAGTTGCGTTGTTTTCGTAAAATTCAGCAGTTGCGTTGTTTTCGTAAAATTCAGCAGTTGCGTTGTTTTCGTAAAATTCAGCAGTTGCGTTGTTTTCGTAAAATTCAGCAGTTGCGTTGTTTTCGTAAAATTCAGCAGTTGCGTTGTTTTCGTAAAATTCAGCAGTTGCGTTGTTTTCGTAAAATTCAGCAGTTGCGTTGTTTTCGTAAAATTCAGCAGTTGCGTTGTTTTCGTAAAATTCAGCAGTTGCGTTGTTTTCGTAAAA
>KQ999895.1:0-48343 GCA_001598015.1 Dorcoceras hygrometricum | reverse complement strand
TTCGGCGCAAGCGACAATCCAGCAGGTGCGAAACTTAGGAAGAATTCGTGCAATCGAATTACTGCCAAACTTCGTTCAACTAGCAGGATTCGTGCTACCAGAATTCACCCCAGATTCGTATACCAGACTCTACCAAGTTTCAGACTTTTTGTTCTGTAAGTGGGCTTTTGCTAATATGTATTTTCGTTGGTAATATTATATATATTCTTTCCAAAATTTCAGTTTTTCGTCTACTGTTCGAGCACCTTTCCGTTCAGATCTCTGTTTCGTGTCAAACTCCGTTCGCACTGATCTTTGCTGTCGTTATATGGGTTTACGAAATATTTCAGATTTCTGGGTTACTGTGTGTAACTAATGGCCTCGACCCCTTAGAGGAGCAAAACTTAGGGACTGATCAGTAAACCATAGACACGATGCTGTCGTTATATGGGTTTATGGAATATTTCGAATTTTTGGGTTACTTGGTGTAACTAATGGCCTCGACCCCTTAGAGGAGTAAAACTTAGGGACTGATCAGTAAACCATAGACACGAAGTAATCATCAGTGCTATCTGTCAGGCTATGCTCTTTTATGCTATGCTATGCTCTGTTATGCTATGCTATGCTCTGTTATGCTATGCTTTGCTCTGATCATGCTATGCTCTGTTCTGTCTAAGCTCTGTTATGAGATCTGTTATTCAGTATATGTATAAGTATATTATCTGTCAGGCTATGCTCTGTTATGCTATGCTATGCTCTGTTATGCTATGCTTTGCTCTGATCATGCTATGCTCTGTTCTGTCTAAGCTCTGTTATGAGATCTGTTATTCAGTATATGTATAAGTATATTTTGTATGCTCGAATGGTATCCCCCACTTGCTGAGTGTTTCCCCAAACACTCACCCCTTACTTCTCCACCCAGATAAGAATGAAGAGCAGGTAGAAGAAGAAGAGCAAGAACAATTTTGGGGCTGGTGAAGATTCAGATTTTTGTTTAATTATGTATTTTTTTTTTCGCTTCCGCATGCTGTTATTTATATTTTAGTTTCAGATGTAAAAACGATTATATTTCGATTATTAATAGACTGGTTTGAGCTACGCTATGATGGCTTAATGTTTAACAATTTTTTTTAATTGTTTAATATTGCCGATGTCATGAGTCTCGGTCACAGGGCGTGACAGATTTTGTATATTGTTATACGTTCAAACAACGGTTTTAATCCGTTGTGGTTAACCGGGACTTTTAACAACACGGGCTTCGACCGCAGTTGTTTTTTCTAATAGACAACGGATATTATCCATTGTCCATTACCTGTTTTGTAATAGTGATAATCGATTATAACCAATAATTTATGCATAAATATTGCCAAGTATAATTTCAAATACAGCGTCCTCTTATTAGTATTTCATAATTCCAATAAAAATTATGAATGAATGGATTGTTGGTCCCGTTACACGGGGTACCAGATCGCAAAAGCGCTCTGACCAATCCCATGGGTTACGTGCATTTTAAAATTTTAGGAGTTGAAAAACAGTACGCAATTGCGAAACCAGATCGGCGTGATGCTGGACCAACAGCTCTGCGAGCTGGTTCGGATTACTAGCAGCTCTGCAAGCAGGTTTGACACAAACGATCTGATTCCTCAATTCTTGAGCTGTCATAGCTCAGTGTTCTTGAATGTTAATGCACCGAGATACAGATTGAGTTATAAGTTAAAATCATGCGGAAACAACTCAAACTGAACTCTTATATTCGAAAACCTTTAAACAGTTTTATGCGTAGTAAACAAATATGCAATGCATGAATGTAAATGCAGAAAGCTGTAAAGAAATACGCTGCAATTTGTTTATGGAAGTTCGGAGCTGAATCTCCTACGTCTCCCCTTCTTCTGCAATCGGGAAGATCCACTAGAAGACTTTGATTACAGCGACCGTCGTGCAACCCACTCCTACGACCAGAAGCCGCAAGAACTCCTAACAACCACCACTGCACACCAGCCCACAAGCTGTGTGTGTCTAACTCACTTCTTTACTGCTTCAGTGAGAAAGGTTACAAACACTTTTTTAACGTCTCAGTGTGAAAGACAACTAGACTTATTTAACGTCTCTGTCCAAAGACTACAATGGAGAGTTTTAATTCACATTCACTCTAATCTGTTTTGCTCAACCTCGAATGTGAGTGAATGTGTATGTGTGTGAGATTTATAGTGTAAGTACAATATCTCAAAAGTTTAATCTCACGCACTGGGAAGTGCTCCTCTCTGAGCTGGTATCTCGACGCCTTCCAAGGGTTGTGTAGTAGACTTATGTTCTGTTTTAGCTTATGCACACCCACTATCACTGCTTGGTTTTGTCTCTTCTTCTTCCTTCTTCTGCTCTTGATATATAAAGCCGCTTAGCGATTTGTCCGTTGGACACAAGCTTGTAGCCGTTTGAAAAGTCCTCTGACACTGTTGTAATTGTGTCCTTTGGCTTTTAATACGTTGCAGGCTTTATTTGACATGAGCTCTTTTCATTGATGTTTCTGCAGCCTTTGCAATCTTCGAGCTCTGCTTGTCTCGATCAAACAAATTAGTTTGTCTTCTAGCATCCTGAGATCAAACTAATTTTGATCTGGCGCATGGCTTCTGATTGCTCTACCACCTGAAGTCCTTCCAGCTGGTTTTCTTCAGTTGTTTCCATCCTGAGCTGGTTGCTTCACTTAG
Organism: Dorcoceras hygrometricum; assembly: GCA_001598015.1. NCBI lineage: Eukaryota > Viridiplantae > Streptophyta > Magnoliopsida > Lamiales > Gesneriaceae > Dorcoceras > Dorcoceras hygrometricum. The sequence continues at coordinate 45,659 of KQ999895.1, read as the reverse complement.
CTTGTTCCCCAGCTTTACTCAATTCCTAGCTGGTTTCCTTTCAGCTGGTTGATTCTTTCATTTCAGGAGTCTTCCTCTATCTGCATCTGTGAGATCAACCTTCTCACAAATATCATACGGCCAGCTGGTTTCTCTGCTTCGATCAAACTGCTTTTGCCGATATTCATCATCTTCAGATCTTGGAGTTCCTCTATCTAGCAAATTTCTTCCCCATTTTATGACTGTTCATGACTTTGCTAGATAGAATTCCTACTTCCTTGATCTACTCTTGAACATCTTGTCCAGCTGGTTTGACCTTAACCAGCTCGTCTCTAATCTGCCCTCTATATCTGGGCACACTCTTCATTTGAGATGTTCTCCAAACTGGTCTGCTTCAGAGTTCTTTTGGATCAATAATGAGATGTGGCAGTGTGCCCATCCAGCTCACATCTTTTCATACCAGCTTGGCTCAATTGAGACTGATCGAGTACCCCTTGCATACAGATTCTTCCTGTTCTCCAATGTACGGGGGTCACCTCGAGCTCGTTTAGCCTCTTATTGAAACAGCCTGCATGTCTCAGTTGGTCCTTCAACTGGTTGCTCAGCTGAGTTCTTCGTACTGCGCCAGTTATCTGATCTGCACTCGACCACTGCGCTTGTACTCGGCTTCGCACTTAATCGCTGCCCTTGTACTCACTTGATCTGCGCTTGAATCATTCCGCACTTCATTGCATTCCACTGTGTTTGATCACTGCACTTCAACTGCTGCTCTGGACCTGCTCTAGTATCAAGCTAATGAACCAGCTTGACGTCTGCAATCCGGATCTCTTTTGTTGTACCAGCTCGGGCGTCCCCTTACTGTTCCAGCATAGATATCTTCAACTGAACCAACTTAGGCGTTCGCTCACTGTTCCAGTCTGGATATCTTCTAGATCCTGCAGTTTAGCACTGCACATGGAATCTAATATTGTTAGTAAGATATTAACAGATTTTGTGTCAATCAAAACTTAGATTCTGATCTGTATAAACAGATCCAATATGGATACTCGTAATGTTGGGAATCAGAGGTGTTTCGAAGAGGTGGATAAACACCTAACTATTTTAAAAATATTTGCGGTAGGAATTATCACTTGTTAGTTGACATGATCTGGTTCTCGACTTATCCAGAAGTAGGATATAACTTATAAAAGTGCATAATGAATATATTAAAATCAATGAGATAAGAAACAGTATCACTAGCTGGTACATGTGCAGTGTAAAACAGTAATGGAAAGAAGACAAGTGGAAAGAAGACAAGAATTTATTGATGTTTGGATGTGAATACTCATATGACGCAACTTCTTTTGTTAACATAGAATTCACTAGGAGAATTTTGACTTTACGACTTGTTTGTAACAACACGCTTCAGTTGAAACTTATCATTTATCAATATTGAGACTTCTATCACAACAACAAATGTTCTTGATACAACAAACTTTTGAGTGTCCAAAATGATCATGTAAGAATAAAGACGAATGATAAGTAGTTGTAGTTGTATTGCCCTGTGTGATCTTCTCGATCTGATGTATATTTGAAATCAATTTTATGAACAAATACTAATAACTGTGATCGATACTTACCAGTAAGTATTATTAAGAATAATAATAAGTATAAAAAAATAATACTAATAAATGTAATAGGTGATTACCATAAGTAAGGAAAATAAGTATAATATCAAATTAAGTATATATCATATTGTTGTTTTATTAATATCATAAATATATAAATGAACTAGCATGATATCAAATTAAATAACTTATTATTTTAACGAATACCAATAATTATTATGAATGAATATTATTATATGTGTAATAGATATATAAGTTTTAAAGAAAATGCTGATAGTGAATATATTTATTAAGCATATAACAAATGCGATTATTTTTTTATTTTTAAAATTTTGATTTAATATTTTTAACATAATTTGTTAAATTAACTTGATGACTATGTTTATTAAGTAATTATTAAAAATTAAAATTGATATCAAGGATATTTACGCAATGTCAAAGAAATAAAATCTAACAGTGATATTGTTTTAATATAGCTTATTCTTTTGATCAAAATTATTATTAATATTATTGTTATTACTAAAAAATAATATAATATTTATTAATTTTTTTCAAAAGATACTTTCTTTATCATGTAAAACAAAATTTCCATAATAAATATTTACAAATTATAGAGAATATATAGTAAGATCGAATATTAAAAAAAAAAGAAAGGAATTGAGTTTCATGTGTAAAAGAAATGGGTCAATGGTCAAGAATCATGAAATATAAATAAGGGTGTTTAAGGGTTTGAAATAGTAATAAGACTAGTTTGGACATTTTGTATGTACTAGCAAGGAAGGGTTTTTCACTGTTTACGACATAAAAAATTGTTTTTTGATAAAATAATGTAAATATAGAGCGTTTAGCAATCTACCGTATCACGTCATCTGAGAGGGCGTGACAAAAGTTAATCACGCCCTCTCAACCGGCGTGATTGAGTTATTTTTTTTTTTTTAAAAAAAGGAAGTCACGTCCATTTGGAGGGCGTGACTTCAAATTTTTTTTTTAAAAAAAAAATTCTCTTTCTCCACAAAGAGGTATGGAATTGTGGGCGTGGAGCTCATATGACCAAGTGGCGGTGTCCCGTTAAATCTTTATTTCCAAATCCCGAATTTATGACCACATCCACTTGCAATATAAAAATAATAACATAAAAATAACACACGCATATGGGAACACTACCAAAATAGTAAATACATTTCCTTCCTCCAGTAAACAATCAAATATATTATATACATTTCGTTGTTTGAGATCAATAATAACTTAATAGAAATTAAGTTGGTTACAATAAGATAAATATTTAAACACGATTAAATAAGTGCACTCCCCTCGACCGTGTCGCGCGAACCTGCCTTCTTTTATTATTTTTCTGAATAAAAAATCTTTTTTCTTCTAAAAATAAAGTATAGTTAAATATAAAAGAATATATATATATATATTAAGATAGACTATATAGTAACGGAATTATAGATAAAGATAGACTATCTTTATATATAAAGCTCAAATTAATACTTAAATATATATATATATTAAGATAGACTATATAGTAACGGAATTATAGATAAAGATAGTCTATCTTTATATATAAAACTTAAGTATATATATATTAAGATAGATTATATATTAACGGAATTATAGATAAAGATAAACTATCTTTGAATTAATACTTATATATATATATATATATATATATATTAAGATAGACTATATAATCTTAATTAATATAATTTTAATACTTAAATTAAACCGTCTTTTATATTTAACTATACTTTCTTTTTAGAAGAAAAAAGATATTTTAAACATTTCAGGAAAATAATAAAAGAAGGCAGGTTCGCGCGACACGATCGAGGGGAGTGCACTTATTTAATCGTTTTTAAATATTTATCTAATTGTAACCAACTTAATTTCTATTTAAAGTTATTATTGATCTCAAACAATGAAATGTATATAATATATTTGATTGTTTACTAGAGGAAGGAAATGTATTTACCATTTTGGTAGTGTTCCCAGCGTGTGTTATTTTTTATGTTTACTATTTTTATATTGCAAGTGGATGTGGTCATAAATTTGGTTTTCGGATTTGGAAATAAAAATTTAACGGGACACCGCCACTTGGTCACATGAGCTTCACGTCCACAATTCCATACCTCTTTGTGCAGAAAGAGAATTTTTTTGAAAAAAAAAAATAATTTGAAGTCACGCCCTCCAAATGGGCGTGACTTCTTTTTTCAAAAAAAAAAAAATAACTCAATCACGCCGGTTGAGAGGGCGTGATTAACTTTTGTCACGCCCTCTCAGATGGCGTGATACGGTAGATTGCTAAACGCTCTATATTTACATTATTTTATCAAAAAAAAAATTTTTTATGCCGTAAACAGTGAAAAACCCAGCAAGGAACTTTAAATAAATTACTAATTGCAGTAGAGACTTAAATACCAAATTAAAAATTTATTTATGTCACCTGATAAGCACGATTTAAATTTTAATATTCCCTTTTTGTTATATCCGTGTTATGGTGTACCTTTATTCCGATATTACACAAAACTCGTCTTATTTTTATCACGAAGATATTAGACTAAAATTTGGAAAAAGCTTGAAAGTGGGGAGGAAATCAACCTATGAAATGCCATGTTGGAAACGCCCCGGAAATGAGGAATGTCATGAAAAAAAAACATGAGTCTAGACCTTGTGCATGTAGTAGAACCAAAATGGAAAAAATAGCATAGACCCTCTGCATGTAGTAGAACCAAATTGGAAAAAACTAGGGGTGAGAATTGGGATCGGGTAGGATCTCGTCTCGTAACCCACTTCTCTTATTCTCATCCTGAAAAGAATTGAGAATCTATAAATGGATAAATAAGTTTGAGGGAGTTAGAAACAAGCTTTTTCATATGTCAGGTATTGCAGAAAAAATTTTTGATAAATAGGGACTGACAAGTAACTTAACTTTCTGAACAGGTATTTATCACCAATTTACCCATTATTTATTATTCTATATTATCATTAATATAAATTTAATATTACATATTATTGTTACTCAATAGTATATTATTAAAGAACAGTATATATATATATGCATATAAATGTTATTAATAGATTATTATTTAGGTTTGAAGATTTTTAGTCATCTAAATATGTAATAAATAAAATAGTACTATGATTTTTATTGAATAATAATAATAATAATAGTAATATTATTTTTTTAGATATATATATATATATACACTATCGGGGTGGGTTCGGGGAGTTCGGGGATGGGATGCTATTACCTAAATACCCGCCCCGTTTCGGGTTTTCTCCGCGGGCCCCCAAACCCGCGGGGAAAATTACCATCCCTAATGGGAGGTCTTCGGAGCTTGCACTTGAGGAGTGTATTATTTTTCATGTGCACATGGGTACTTGTAACCAACATATGTTATATAAGAATATTTTACTTTAATAAAATCTAAAATATATACAAAGATCCAACATATCATTAGATAAACATAAAGAAATATCAAGCATCGTTACTCCAAATTACTCAACTTATAAATTACGGAACTATATTCATCTTCATGAATATCAATGACTAAATAAAATATATGCATTTCTATTAAAACAAATCGTATGTTTTCGAAACTAACTTATTTTGATACAAAAAGAATGAGATACAAAAAGCAAAAAAATATTAAAAAATATATATTTTTGTGTTATTTATTTTAACAGATTTTAAAAAAAAAATTCTGTTTTTGATATTAAAAATATTTTTTTATTATTTTAATATATTTCGGGTCTGGTCGGGAATCCCATCGGGTGAGCAAAAATCACCCGATCTCATTCCCAATACTTATCGGGACGAGAATTTTCCCGAAAATTCGAGACGAGATTTTTTTCTGGTCGGGAGTGGTTCGGGGTTCGGGTTGGGTCGGGATTTTAGGGTTTTTTCCACCCCTAGAAAAAACAGCACAGCAAACGGACCTTGGAATAAGGTCCGGGTATTCTGTTTTTTCCAGCGTAGCAAAAAATTTCTAGGTAATACTGTTGAACTTTCTAGGTAATACTGTTGAACTTTTTAATAGATCAATCTTTATTTTGATTATATAAAACTTCTTGTTATATTACTAACATATTTAATCCTCCGTATATTTTCTTTCAAACCCACTATCTATCCTTCGATTTTCGGGTTCAAATCGCATCCTAATCGAGCTAAAGTTTCTTGTTTCCCTTAAAAATCCGATTTTCTGTGACTAGTATTTGTGTCCCATTTTTCGGAAAACTCGAGCACCGAGAGACTTGGTTATAATTGATCCGTGGTTTTCAAATTGATTTGACTATATTTATTATCAACTACTGATTGTTGAATTGTACATTGTGTTATGAATACTTGTGGTCAATTATTTGCATCATTGCTGATCATTGAATTTGTATCTTGTTTTGTGAATAATTCTGGCCAACTGTTTGCATAATTTGTTGGTTAAATCTGAGTCAAAAGTTTTAGGACTTAAGTCTACCTTCATTCAACAATTAGAAATAATATTCAATTTGCGACTTTGGTTGAAAACTGAACTTTCATATAAGTTAATAAATTCTATTTTGATAGCATTACTGATAAATAATTAATCTGTTGGATCTGTGTAGCAGATCAGATCTGGATTTTGATAAATACAAAACTTATTCTTATGATTCTACAATCTACACGAGTGCGTAGGTTTAAGTTGTAGCAGATCAGATCGGACAAGAGCTGTGAGATAAAGCAGTGCGCTGTAGCAGATCAGAATGGACAAGAGCTGCGAATTGAAGAAGTGCGCTGTATAAACAAATAGCGTAGTTCAGAGAAGAAGAAGATCAGCTTAGAAGCGTCGACCAGCTTAGAGCGTATCAGCTCAGTGAGGATCAGCTCAGGCAACAAGATAAGCTTAGAACAGATCAAGAGCAGATCGCACAAGTTAGAACAGAGCAGAAGATAGATCAGATAGGCGAATCAGCTTGGACACAGATCAGCTCAAAGGTCTAAGCTTGAGCAGCACAGACAGAATCAGAACAGTGTCGAAGCAGCTCAGAGCTGAACGAACTGGAAGCATCGTCAAGATCAGCTCAAAGCTGAACGAACTAGAAAACACAGAATAGACCATGATGAAACAGCTCAGAGCTGAAGAAAGAAGAACGAAACAGCTCAGAGCTGAAGAAAGAAGAACGAAACAGCTCAGAGCTGTACAGAGAAGAACGAAATAGCTCAGAGCTGAAGAAAGAAGAACGAAATATTTTAGAGCAAATAAGAACAAGAGCACTTAGAGAAGAAGCACAGAAACAACTCAGAGCAAAAAGAAGAAGCAAAGAGCAGATCAGAGGATCAGCTCAGAGTACCAGCTCAGAGGAATGGCATAAAAGAAATCAGGCCAGAGCTGGTCAAGCAAATTAAGTCAGATCGTACGAGCAATGAACCGAACAAACGAGGACAAAGCGGCACTTTGTTCAAGCTAAAAAGGTCTTTGAATTCCGTCAGAGTCAAACGAGCCGTTGAAAGCCAAAAGAGGAAAAAGCCTTTTTGTCAGAGCTGAAGATCGGACTGTAAGGCATCGGTTATAGAAATCATCCGACGATCTTAATTCATCAAAGACTACATATATACTGAAGATTCGGAAGAAGAAGGAGAGACAACGAAAAATAGAAAATAAAAAAAAGAGACAACAAAAGAAATACAATGCAAGAAACAGAAAACGTGATACAGTGACTGAACGCTTGAAAATTCTATCGCGTACCAAAAACCTCGTTGTTCATCATCTTCTTTGTTACGACTCTGTCCCCAAAAGCTTAAAGTCATTTTTCTAAGTGGTAACCATACTCTGTAGTGTCTGATTATTCAAATATAAATCGAAAACATAATGTGAAGAGCGAGCCAAGCTTAATCAGCTCAGAGCTGATAACTGTAAAGCAGAACAGATTATGGGTCTGTAAACTGTCGTAGAGTGCTAGGAGTTCTCACAATTGAGGCTGTTTAGGATTGGGTTATTGCAGGAGCTATAGTAATCAAATTCTTCTAGTGAAATCATTCCTGAACTAGTAAGGGGAGATGTATGAGTTTCAGCTCCAAACTTCCATAAACAAACTCTTGTCCCTTTATCTTTTTACTACTTTCAGTTTCAAATCTGTTTACTGTTCAATTGAGTTCTTTCCGCACTTATATTTGTTACTTAAGAGAACTTATCCTCCAAGCTGATAACTAACTCAGTTTAGAGTTAAGACGAAGACTTGTAAAATTATTTAAATTGTACTCTAGTCATATTTAAATTGAATTTTCATATTATTCTCATTGTTTGATAATTTGCTTAAGCGATTAGTTATTTAAAATATTGGTACATGAGATCATTTACATTAATTAATTTCAATCATTTATCACTTTAATTTAACTTCTTGATTAATAATAACAATAATCAGTCTTTGTGGATATAACTAGGACTCATCCAACCATATTATTATTTGACTTAGTACACTTGTTAGAATTCAATACCGAAAATGTCGGTCATGACTTATCAGAAGATCAAAATTGTCGTGCAAATCATATGCATACCATACCAAAAAAAAAAACCTAAACTAAATTAAAATGGCACTAGATGTCTCACTAACAATTCTTTGCATATAAATATTTGTTTATATTGCCTATCGGAAATCAAACTTGTCCTACAAATTCTCCCAAGCATTCCGTAACAAAAGGGGAAAAAAAAGTAAAAACTAAACTAAAGAACCAGATAGAGACCGATTCAACAGCTGAGAATAAAAATGATTCCACTGTTAGAATGCTTGATTCACTGTTCTCACTCCACTTGTCAAACATGTATCCTCTATGTTAGAGTGCTTGATTCACTCATCTCACTCCACTTGTCAAACATGTAACGATCCCCACCGCTATTTCTTTCAAGTCCCCACAGACAATTCATTACAAGAAGTATAGATCAGACAACAACATAACAAAAACGAGACCATCTATAAAACACGATGACAGCACCAGGGCATGTGAATCAAACAGGAATGCGGGCACCACCGCCGCCGGGGCCGGGCCATCCAGTGATCAAGGCCGCCGGAACAGCCGCCACCACGATGCGCTCAGAGGGAGCTTACCAGGGGACGCCACGAATGCCTGGGGCGACACAACATAACACAGAGGTTCTCCACCAGAGGAGCAAGATGCCGTTTTGCCCGGCAAGAATGGCCATCGGAGGGTTCGCCTGTGCGGCTATAATTGGCTATCTCACCTTGTACTCCAAGAAGAAACCGGAGGCTACTGCACTGGATGTTGCAAAAGTCGCCACCGGAACCGCCTCCCCAGAAAATACTCGTCCCCGCAACTAAGATATCATATTCAGGACTATATATATAGAGAGAGATTGTGTCGTACTCAATGAAATTTAAATTTGTAAGATTTTATTTTTGAGCTCTAATATTTCTTTGGTCATGTTCATAGGGACGTGTAGCCATTCGTAAGTGGCATTATATATATTATACGTCAATTTGGTATATTGAACTCTTATCGTCGAGAATTAGATGAATGAGTTCGATGTTGTAGTGGTAAGCACGTTTTGCAGTTTACTTTTTTTAATAGTTTTCTATAACACTCTAATAAATTTATTTTCAACATAAAAAGTTTAGAGTTTACACTCCCTAAATTTTCCATAATTTGTTTCTCCTCGGAAAAACTTGTCAAGATAATCGTCTGGATTCCGCCTCTGGATCTTGATACGAAATTGCAAGACGGTCGGAATGAGGTCCGGTGATGTGGGATCTTCGTACGAAATTGGAAGACCTCGTTCTGGCCGTTCCGACCGTCTACACGCTAGGAAGAGCCCTTCGAAATAGGCCCCTGTTTGTCGGTCCTGAGAATCTGGCGAAATTGGAGACATAGTGGGACCATGAGCTCAAGGCATGGTGCTACATGTTGGCTTCTATGTTCAACGGAGTGCAGCAGTGATTCGAAGAGACGGGGTACGCTGCTGACGTACACCATAATACTCAATGAGCTGGTATGGGGAGAACTCTAAGGCCAAGAGGTTCACCACGGTCGAGGAGCTTATGACGGGCTGTATGGGTGAGGGGACTTCGGTCCGCGGCATGGGGTCCGTATTGATTGGGCTCATTGAAAAGTTGGTGGGCCACGAGCTCTTGCTTCCACATGAACTATATGTGGATTTGCTTCTCCTCTCCTCCCTGCTACATTCGATCCTTTTGTGGTCAACTTCAACATGAACAAGCTGGATGCCACTCTTGAAGAGTTGGTACACATGTTTGTAGTCTTTGAAGGGACCATGAAGAAAGACAAGTCTGTCGTCCTCTTGGGATCTTCTTCATCTGTTAGGAAATGGCCCAAACGAAATGATAAGAAGTGTTCTGCCCTGCGAATGAGGATAAGTCCAACAAGAAGCCCAAGGCAATGGCTCCTAAACCCAACAAGTCTGAGGACGTTTGCCACAAACCTGGGCATTGGAGGAGAAAGCCGGGATTACTTGAGTAGCTACGAGCAGCGAAAGGTATATTCTATGTTAAAATAAATATATCTTTTAATTCAACTTCTTGGGTACTTGATACTGGATGTGGATCTCAATCTGCAATAACTTGAGGTAATGACAAGAAGTCGACGGTTTAGGATGGGTGAAACCCACTTGAGACTGGGAAACATAGCAAGAGTTGCTGCTGTACGATAGGAGATATTTATTTATTTCTGCATTCTAATTTCAAGTTGTTGTTAAAAAATGTTTTATATGTTCCTGATTTAATAAAGAACATCATTTCCGTTTTTATGCTTGATAGTGATGGATATTCTTGTCATTTTGTTAATTCTATTTGCAATATTTTCAAAAATAAATTTGTATGCTTAGAACATCTCTATGTTTCTGTACCAATGAAACGTGGTACTTTGCATCGCAGATGCTAGTCTCAAGTTCGGGCGGTCCTCATCCTCTTATGGACGGCCAATTGACTAAGAACTAGTTTAGAACACACAGTGACTATTAGATGTGTTTCATGATAACCATCAAATATCCACTATCACATCTAACATACACTATAATGCATTGAAGGTTTTTATTCCAATAATTTGTAATCATAATAATGAAGATAAAGAATGTCATAAAAAGTTTAAGAGTTCAACACACTAACAGTTTTCAATTTTCCTAGAATCTGTGAACATATAGACATACACCAGCCAATAACCGCGCGGGTTATGAAGAATGCTGCTAATTATCTATATATATATATATAAAAACTTGATAATGTGGGCGCCTACAATGGGCGCGCGCGTGGGCGCCTGAGATGCTCAGCCGAACATCTCATGAAATTTTTAAAAAATTCGTGAGATGTTCGGCTGAGTATCTCAGGCGCCCATGCGCGCGCCCATTGTAGGCGCCCACTACATCGATTCTATAACGATAATATACGTGTGCTATTTACGTACAGTTATGGAATGAGTAGTGAACAATATATATACCTTTTTATATATAAAAAAAATGAAGAATGAAAAGCCAGCCAGCAAGGTACCCCGAAATAATGGCATATTACGCAACATTAGGTTTCGGGAACAAATTTATTGTCATTATTTTAACTCCTATAATATAAAACCAACATGAATTCGAGCTTATACTTGTTATCTCCTCTCCATTAATGCATTGGTGACACTTTTAAAGCAGATATTTTTGATGGGCTAATCATAAATATGCATAATACGTGTCCCTTACGTTCTGGAATGGTCGTGTGGGGAACGAAGGCTAGTTGTAACTTAATTAAATCAACAAATATAAGAAGATCATAATTTTAATGCCAACATCCAACGCTCACCGGTTATTGCTGTGAAACGCATCGTAATAACTGTGTATCGCGGAACCGCAACAAATTTTCATTTCTTATTATTCATGTGTTGTATAAAGTATCAAGAAATAAAGCAAATTAATATTCTCTAAGAATTACTTGTATTGACAATACAATCGTGGCTTATATCGTCATAGAGACAGATAAAATAGAAAAATTATGGCAACCGTCGTAGCTTACAATTTGGACGGAAAGTGTACATGCTTCATCCCAACTTTAGATTTTGAAACACACATGTACCTTCTATTTTTTACTCTAGTACTTCATTTTCTCATTGGTGGTATGAGAACGATTATCAATTTAGCGTTTGAGGTCCCTATGCACACACCCATTAAGAATAAAATTACATCAACTATAAAGGATTGAAGTGCTTGGAAGATTTAACAAACAGGAGGAAAGCAAGATATTACAAATCGTTCAATGGTGGAGATCATTTTGATACTCTTCCGCACTTTCATTTTTATTAATATATGAAAACATGAATTGCTGAAAAACTATAACATAAAAACTAGTAAGCATATGCTATTTATACGAACGTATATTGAAAACATGATTTTACTGAAAAATACATATGCTCTTTATATGAAAATAATTGAAATAACTACTCATTGTTATGGTCTCAAATACATTATTAGTTGTTATACAAATATATGTTTTGTAAATAACCAGACATAATATGTCATACGTATGATCATTTCTGTGCTTCGTCAAGTAAATGTAATATGGAAACACTCTTAAATTTTATAATTTTTATTGTCATTTTCTTTGGGACTCGTTTGCAATATTGTATAAAATAAAAAGAAACCTAAGGGAGGTCGACCCCAACATTCACTCGGTTGACCTAGACCAGGGTTAGTTTCGACATTATTGAGATAATGGCATTATCAAGCACTGAATTTATCTAAATATCTAACAAATATAGGAAAACCGGTGAACTTTTTCCTTAGGAATTTCAAACGACACCTCGAGATACGCGCTAAAAACTAACCGTTTGATCAAAGCTAATCAAGGGCTGAGAACGATTGCACACGGATTATGGTTTTCTTCAAAGAAACACAAATAGTTACTCACAAACTTCAAATTTCATCCACACCGTGCATTAAGAAGCTTATCGACAACTCGAGCACCAACCGCAAAATCTCAACTCGACGCCCACCCCGACGCCCTTTGACTTATTTCTTTGTTGGCAGGATATTGCAGGTGATAAACAAAAAAGTGCGTAACCCGAGCTGATAAGATAATATTAGAGAGATTCCCGACCTGATAAGTCTTGCGTGGCAATTGGTTATTGGTTGAGTAAAATTTGGTTATATCAAATTCGGTTTGGGTCAATCGAAAGATTGGTTATATTTTTATATATTGGATGCTTGAAATATTTTTATATATCGATATAATAAATTTTCATTATTTAATATGCGATATTTTATTTTCTGCATAGAGTTTACGTTGGATTTTGTATGATTAAACTATATAACACAAGTGATATGTTGTTATTTTTGTGTTTAAATGATATTACTATTATTATTGTTAGGATCGATTGTTTATCATAAGGTCAAAAACTATAGTCGTTTAAGATGCAAATTTATTTTTCAATACATGTGGCAGCGCAGACCTATTATAAGCGTTAGGGTCGGACTGTTAGACCTATAAATCCGAGCTAACTATTGATGTTGTCTCATATTGCTTAGAAATCGGTCTTACACTTATTTACCGTCTACTCCCTAAGATACGTCGTCATACTTTTATGACCGACCTAACCAACTAGACCGAGTGACGCAAAGCATCTTAACATACGAGAGCTTTACAGAAGGTCCTTCATCTCGATATTAATTTTATCCATGCACACTTAACACAACCATTACATATTTTAAGTTTTTACATAACTACTTCAAAAAAGTAAAAAATAAATTCGGGCCAGGTTGAGAAATTTTATAGGGTTTTGCATCAGAACATGAGTCCACATCTATCTAAGTCTATCCTCTCCTCCTTATATCCTAATTTTTATGAGAAATTATATATATGTATATATATATAACCAAATAAAAATTTACCTAATGATGGATTATGCAAAGCGTTGGCAGATATGAAGAATAAAATTAGTCTATAGTTTTTAATATATATGAAAACATACATGCCAAACTTTCTGTATGTTCACAATTTGCTTTATCAATTGTAAGTTTTTTTTACGTTCTTTTTTATATCTAGGTTTTATGTATTTTTGGGTCAATTTTTTAATGTTGGTGCAAACTATTTCAGTGAAAAAGAAAAAACAAAATGACATTTTTGTGCAACGTTTTTTGTTTATAATGAAACAAATCTCTTATTTTGAGAAAACCAATAGAAGAATATAAATGGAACGTTGTTTTGGTAAAGCATTTATTTGAAAAATCGAAAGAATAAAAAATCACCTTTTTCAAATTATAGAAGAAAACAAGTATATGGATATGCATGTTGATGTTGGAAGGTTCACGGAAGCTCAGGATGTAACAGACAGACAAACAAAGGGTAGATCCGTCATTTCGATAGTACTCCATTGTCCCCAGCCCCACCCCTCCTCCTCTCTCATGAATAGTCGTCATCTAGATAAATGCTTGACTTCATTTCTGCAACTTCAAACGTAACTCTCTCTCTCTTCAATGTATTGACGCTGCAATTAATCGCTTCATCTAGGATTTATGCTGTAAGTTTCTTAGGTTGGTCTATTACTTTTTTTATTCTCAGTATCTGAAGTCGATTCTTTATGCTTTCCTGTTTCTATTACATGTGGAACATTTAATATAATTGAGTTTTTGTTGTGTCATCTCAAGAATTTGCATTGTTTTTACTTTTTTTTATATCTATTGTACGATCAGAATTGGTTGAGTCTTGTTTAGATTTATTTTCTTTTCTTTTCTATTTTTATCTTAGTTGTGTAATCTGTTTATTCTAATGGTATCTGTAAACTGTCAATTTAGGTCTCCTAGAGTCAAAATATGGATTTGAAAAAAAAAAATTTGTTTTGAGACTTCGATCAAGTTTGTGGTTTCAATGGTTATAGTTACACACCAATTGATTGTGTAGCTAAGATTTGGGTATTGAGGTATCGGGTTGGGTAGATTGATGTAGTTGACCTTTGGAAAAATATAAAAATGTAGTTCTATCGTATAAAAATGGGTATCTGTGTTGATATGAAACTCATTTATTGGGCTGTTATTGTCAATGATTGAACCACGATTTCTGCTCCATTTTGTTCTTCGCTGTTTTTTTAAATCGAATCATATCATTTTGAGTTTATATGAATGACCTGTCCTTGGACAGGGGACCTTATGATGTTTCTGCTTTATAGAAGTCTGATTGGATTTGTTGTGGTTTTAGGTCATTTACACCTGTGTTGGCTAATTTGTTACGATTTTTATGGCCTTGGCTTATTTATCTCTTCATTATAATTTGAGAAGTCATAAATGGGTTTTTTAGTTGAGTAGCATGGCTTTCAGTTTCTGTGGAGCATTTGATCTGTATATTGTTTTGGCTAAACCCACCAAGAAGTTACTATAGAAATCTTTTATCATATTTAATGAAAATGATTTCTTCTTTTCAGGACTTCTAATAAATTTGATAATATTTTTCTTTCTATCATCATTTGATGAGAAATGCAACAAAACGTTTATAGCTTCAACTAACTATGCACTTCTTATCGACAGCATATATGTGTTTCCTTTCAGATCTATAATAGAATAATCCTTTTTTAGTGGATTAGCTTGGATGTATTGAACACTAGTGTTATTTGTCATGTATGTGGAATTATATTACAATCTAAATGAATGTTTGGGGTGTTTTGGACTATGTTTGGGGAGTGCTTCCTGGTCCTTTTAGAGATATTTCATGTTGAACAAGTAGAATACCTATTTTCCGATTTTATTTATTTAATTTAATATTTGCATAAAATATAGTATGTGGGTTGCTCAAGAGTGTTACATGTGGCATATAAAATATTCTGGTCGGTAGTATTTAAAATCTTGGAGCCCTTCACTATTTCATTTGTAATCTTAAATTTTTGTTTCTCTGCAGCTGATTTTGTTATGTGAATCATAGGTGATGTTTGATCTCAGCGGGCAGCGTGACAAGTTTCAAAGGTATCCTATTCTTTTTACCCACACGTGTTATGAAATGGAAGATTTTCTTTGTCCTACAAAGCTATATTTAAATTTTTAGTTTTTTTAAAGAAATTTTATGTTCTTGTCACAAATATGACAGTTTTTAATTCTGTTATGTCCTTGAAGAGAAAATAGTGAAGAAGTTCCGTTTTAAACATTATGCAAGAGTAGGGAAGTTTCTCTTCATAGTGAAAAGTAATGGCACAAATTTTGAAAGAGGTAAATCTGTCGACTTGGAAAAAAAATCAGTTTTTAATGAAGCTAAAATTTTCTACTCTTAAATATTGGTTTCTTGGTATGAAAAATTTCATCAGAGTGAAATGCTACACTATATATATCGAAAGAGAGTTGCAGATAACTGACTTCCGGAAAAGATCAGTTTATAAGTTATCTGTAATGAGTCCATTTAATTTTATGTTCCGAAGTGAAGTTGGGTCTCAAAGGAATCTTTTATGTCAAGGTTGGACGACCTGGACTCCAGACTTTCGTCCCCATCATCTTCATCTGTATCAAATAAATGTGGCTTCAATATCGATGGTGTTGGCCGTGTTAGGCATCCAATTCGCTCTCCAGCAAAGTCCTTTAAGAGGGGAATGAGGAAAGGATCCCAAGGACTAAAATCCATAGGTCGGTCCCTTGGTTTTGGCGTCTCTCGGGCTGTATTTCCTGAAGACCTTAGGGTATCAGAGAAGAAGATACTTGACCCTCAAGACAAGTTTCTTACACTTTGGAATAAGCTTTTCGTAATGTCATGTATTCTGGGTGTATCTGTGGATCCACTTTTTTTCTATGTTCCCGTTTTTAGTGATCCGTCAACGTCCAACTGCTTAGATATTGATCGGAAGTTAGCAATCACGGCTACCACACTGCGGACAGTTGTTGATGCTTTCTATCTTATTCACATGGTCCTCCAATTTCGAACAGCATATATTGCTCCATCATCTCGAGTATTTGGGAGAGGTGAACTTGTCATAGATCCTGCAAAAATCGCTAAACGATACCTGAAGTGCCATTTTATCATTGATTTCCTTGCTGTGCTACCCCTACCACAGGTCTGCAGAAAACTGTCACCTTTGTCTTTCATAGCCACAGCAAAAGATTCGATTACTTTAATATAATTATGGTGGAATTCTTGTTAGTGATGATATGTTTGATATCCGAGAAAATATTTGAAGGTTTTGCTGTTGCATTAACAGTTCTACATATTGTTGAACTTGCGCAGCTTGTCGTATGGAGATTTCTGCAGAGGTCAAAAGGCTCTGATGTACTGGCGACAAAACAGGCACTACTTTACATAATTTTGCTTCAGTATATTCCTAGATTTCTCAGAATTTTCCCTTTGACTTCGGAATTGAAAAGGACTTCTGGTGTCTTCGCTGAATCTGCATGGGCTGGTGCAGTTTCTTATTTGCTGCTGTACATGCTCGCCAGTCATGTAAGCCATCATATGTACCATATGGCAGTTTCTTTAGAAATTTCCTGCGACAAAATATCCCTGCTTACTATGCACCGCTATCTGACCTGTCAATATTGTACCTTTCTGATTTTATACCTTCTCCTACCTGGCAGTTTCTATGTTTTGTTCATTTCTGTTCAGTCAGGTCTCAAATTTATACGATACCGTTTCCTCATTTGAATTCATTTCATGTGTATGTGCTTCAGATCTAAGAGGTCAAATACCATTTGGGGAGCCACGAGACATGTTCTTCCCTCTTGTCACACCTCCCTGTTCTAACCAATTTAAACATATTTCCACCTATATAATGCTAATTGTCGCAGACTAACCATAGTTGTGGCGGAATATAAGCAATTTCCTTCAGGGTTTTGCTCCTTGGTCTGTGGATTGTGTTGAATTTATGTTGTCGAGTTCAATTTTAATAGTAAATTTGAAGCATCTAAGTGAAGTTCATGAAATCAGTAATGTGTCTGAAATAACTAAATGTAAAACATATATTTCATGAACATTTGTGTGGTATGAATTTGAGTTGAGAGTTTCTCGTCTGAAGTTCCAATATCGTCAGAATTTCACCATACAAGAAGTTTGTTGCAGATATTGTTATTCATCTGTTTTCACCTTATGAAAACAAAATCAGGTCCTCTGACTTGAGTTCACCTGGAAAATATATGGTGCTTCTTTGATTGGATTAGTTTTTTTGTAAGTATTCTTACCTATCTGCTGCATGGTTTCTTGCAGATAGTTGGGGCTTTCTGGTACTTATTATCTGTGGAACGTAATGATACCTGCTGGCAGAAAGCTTGTAAACGCACCAATGAATGCCACAAAGATTTCTTGTATTGTGGGAAGCAGAAGATGAATGGGTACGATGCCTGGAGCAACATCAGCGGTAGTGTCTTAAGCTCGGCTTGCCCTGTGGATGACGAGAATAATCCGCCATTTGATTTTGGAATTTTTAGGCAGGCGTTATCATCTAACATTGTTTCATCTAGAAACTTCCTGTCAAAATACTGTTACTGTCTGTGGTGGGGACTGCAAAATTTGAGGTGAACAAACTTCTGTGCATAAGCTAACTCGTATATCTAAATCAAACCTGAGAATTTCTGTGATTTTGAAGTTTTGTACAGTGCATCTTTGATCTGCCGGTGTCACACCAATTAAGATGTGTTCACCAAGTGCAGCTAACATTTTACCGCTTATTTTACCGACCACTGTAATTCAAGTTGCCTCTTTCAACATTTACAGTTTTGTCATCTTTCTTTTGACAGCACACTCGGCCAGGGGCTTCAAACGAGTACCTACCCTGGAGAGTCTATATTCAGCATCGCCCTTGCCATTTTGGGACTTATCCTCTTTGCGCTGTTAATTGGAAACATGCAGGTAATTTAATAAACTCACCTGCCTCCGTATACTTGAGTTCTGTTTGTCAAATTTGAATTAATTACTTTTTTGTTTTTTGGATTTTCTAATCAATGTTTAAAATTTAATAGAATAAGTTCGAGTGTATCTTGTATGAGACGGTTGTAACATATGGCTGTATTGCCATCTCAATGAACCTGAGGAATTCATTATGTTCGGTACCTGGAAATGGAGGAATTTCATTTGGTTTTATCACTGTTGCAGACATATCTCCAGTCACTTACTATTCGACTTGAAGAGATGAGAGTAAAACGGCGTGACTCAGAGCAGTGGATGCATCATCGCTTGCTCCCCCAAGATCTCAGGGAGCGAGTTCGACGTTATGACCAATACAAGTGGTTGGAAACACGTGGAGTTGATGAAGAAAGTTTGGTGCAAACTCTACCCAAGGATCTTCGAAGAGACATAAAACGGCATCTCTGTCTGGCCCTCGTCAAAAGGGTAACTTGATTTCTTAGTTTTTAATTCTTCAACTCACAGAAGCTTTATATTCTACATGCACCACATGATGTGATGTTCATTATTTTTATGCTAACTACTTACTGCATGTTTGCTAATTATGCATAATCTCGTATATATTAAGGTCCCTCTCTTTGAGAACATGGATGAGAGATTGCTTGATGCCATTTGTGAGAGGCTGAAGCCTTCTCTGTTCACGGAAAATACTTACATTGTTCGGGAAGGAGATCCAGTTGACGAGATGATATTCCTCATTCGTGGTCGGCTAGAGAGTGTGACTACTGATGGTGGAAGAAGTGGATTCTTCAACCGAAGTTTACTGAAAGAAGGAGATTTTTGTGGGGAGGAGCTTTTAACCTGGGCTCTTGATCCCAAGTCTGGTTCTAATCTTCCATCTTCCACTCGAACTGTGAAGGCTCTAACTGAAGTTGAAGCTTTTGCCCTTTCAGCCGATGAGCTAAAATTTGTTGCTGGTCAGTTCAGACGTCTCCACAGTCGACAAGTCCAACACACATTCCGTTTCTACTCACAGCAGTGGCGTACTTGGGCTGCTTGCTTCATTCAAGCAGCTTGGCGTCGCTATTCTAAGAGGAAAATCTTGGAACTTAGAAAGAAGGAAGAAGAAGCTGAAGAGTTAGCAGCTAGCAGCAATACTGGTGGAGGTTCATACAGCATCGGCGCTACATTCCTGGCTTCGCGATTTGCTGCAAATGCTCTTCGTGGAGTTCATAGAAATCGAAATCTCAAGAGTGCTCGAGAGTTGGTCAAACTGCAGAAGCCCCCGGAGCCTGATTTTACAGCAGATGCTGATTGATCTTGTATTTATGACTTCTTTGTTGAGTGACGTCAGATGCCTGTTAATGGTGAAAATTGTGTATCAGGAAGAATCCGCAATTGTGAGGAAAATAGTATATGGTGATGTAACTGGAAAGAAATATATTTTGTGAAAATCAGCCGCACTCTGTTTATTTGATGCAATTTGTCCACACCATTGTCAACCAACTTCTTTTGGGTTTATGATTGGTGAGTTCACGTCTACAATTGTATATTTGACTAGTAGAGTTTTATTAAAAATTGAACGATTTTATTTAAGGCATTGGGCGTGGAATATGGTCTTAGAGTTGAATCAGTGATGTGATAGTTCCAATGATGTCCATTGCGAATTGTTGTGAATATGAATGTGCACATTGAAAAAATTACATCTCCAGAGTAAGTTATGATCTTTTTTTTGACATAGTTTTGATCAATTTATGCTTTCTCCATTTAAGTGTTAATCTGGTTTTTTAATTCTTCCAGAAGAAGTAGCAAAATTCAATGTAGAATTTTCTACAACCGCACGAACATATAATGAGACGTAAAGCCATGAAAATCGAAGATGATTAGTGTTGAACAAAAAGTATCTTACAAGAGCAGATACTGTGAATAACCAAATATTGAATCAAAACCAAGGAAATTTGCAGAAATAAAGGCAAGACTGTAAGGTGTTTTTACTTCATTCTTGAGTAGGCGCTTCGATGAACCTGACTGTTCGCGGAAGCATAAATTCCGCAAATACAGGATAGTGCAACGAAGGATAATAGCCATCGACATTGTCGTTAACCACCTCACATGAGAGAGGGGTCAATGATCTGCCTCTGAAAAGAATCCAGTCGATGTGAAGATCTTGAGTTTGTCGATCCCAACAAAGGCAAAGTGCTCGAAAAATTAACTTCAGGAGCTCAAGAACTCCTTGCTTGTCACCTGATAACAATTAATTAATAAATAAAATAAAAAGTATTGATGTAAGGACTGCGTTTATGCCATTTAATTGATAAAACGACCGTTGGAAAACATATAACTCAAATCGTTTATTTATTAAACAGCCCAACCAGTTTTATTGCCGTGTTAGATAGGCCACCCCGTGTTAGATAGGCCACCCCAATATCTGTGGAGGAAATTGATGCTGCCCAAACAATCAGACTTCTGTTCAGTGGTGATGGTGGTGCAGTGTGAATTTCATACCTTTAAATCCATGGTAAGTGCGAATTAGAGATACATTTTTCCTCGTACGTGCATTGGGCCAAGCATCCCGCATATCACCTACAACGCCATGTTCCCTGTAAAAGAAGAAAACATAAAACAAGAGAAAATACAGAGGTCCAACTTCTATGGTTGTTCAAATATCGCCTTGGTTTAACCTATTTAATGAACACATTTTGGAGGAGGAGAAGAAAAGTATTCACTCTCAAAAAACCGTTGTCCAGCTTAATCTCGAAACATCTCGCCTCTACCTCATGGTCGTGTTTGAACATTCTGTATCCGGTTTCACTATAATCCAAGCCCCAAAAGGACTCTCTACAAGACAAAACTCTAACAGCTGATGAACAAGCTGCGATTTCACTAACTTAACTTCGTTAAACAATGAAATTGAGACTAAGTAATACCTTGATCTTCCAAGAAGAAAACGCCCTGTTGTTGATTCCTTTTGTGCGTTAAACCCCCCACAGTATAAAACAGGCAAGCTAGGAGGTAAAGACGCGATGTGCTGCCATGTGAGTAAAGCACCACGCCTACGAGAACGAGGACTGAACTCATCCATGTACGTATTCACTATCTGAAATGAAAAACCGGGTGGTTCGACTCCTTTAAGCTGAAATGTGTACACAATTAATCAAGGATAAAATTATAGATGTGATGGCAATAAGCTAAATGAATGAAAAACAAATTGTAAATTTAGTGAAAACAATTTATGGAAGTGAAAAAGGATATAGCCCATGTTGAAATGCATGGATCTGTGGAACCCCATGAGATGCTTCCAGGCACTGAAGGTGACTCTGACAACCAGAAGGTTCCACCTTCCAACAACTCAATCTACATCAAGCACTAGAATATTATCTTCAGACTTGATTTCTCAACTGTTCTGATGATGATGAATGAGTTCTAAAGATGGAAATCACCTTATCCTTGTCATAAAAGATAGTGCAATGCTGATCTGAGGTATCTTCAAATCCTTTCCTTGAAACTCCAAATTGTTCATAACCTTGTTGATCAAAAGAATAACTCCCATATCAAATAAAGTCCTAAGTCAGTGATGAGAGATTTCAAGCCATGAATATCAACTAAAAACAGCCCACTTGTTTCTCGAGAAGAGATGGGAAACGTGCTTGACTGATTGAATCAATGACCAGCCAGACCTTTGTTCTTTGAAGAAACCTCACATAAATTAGTATTGTTTTTCATTTTACAAACATGGCATAAGAATGCAACTTAATAAGGTATTAAAGATTTCACTGATTTAATCAGAAGGAATGCAACGTCTCAGTGTTGCACTTTTCACAGGCAGTAGCATGCTATGATTTTATTGTCCATGGTAAGTGAAGGCCAATAGAAGTTATGCTAAAAATAGTGATGTCATTATAAATAGTAAATCAACTGGAATCGGTCACGCAAACCTTGGCCCCAGTTATAATATAAAAGAAAATGTTGGTTTTAAGTAAACTTAACTTACATAAGAGACTGTGCACACATGTCTAATTCCAAATATATTATGTTGGATAGTTTATAAGTTTTGGTGAAAACAATAAGAGATTTATTAAATCAGCTCAAGGGTTTATCAACCAGATCAAGACGGAGTTAACTGCGTTAGATTATGGAAACCAGATCAGAGCTAAGCTGGTGTGCAAGAGCTAAGCTGGTTAAGAATAAACCAGCTCAGAGACTCAGAGATGTTAGCTAAGCTGGTTAAGGTCAAACCAACTCAGGCAATTTAACCAAGCTGGTTAAGGACAAACCAACTCGAATAACAGAACAAGTATCTAAACAGGTTATTTGGTTAAAAGAAGAGCATTTGAGTTTAGATCAGTTTACAAGAGCAGAGTTTATCGAAACAGAGCAGATAGAATAGTTTGTATTCAAACAGTTAAGTAAACAGCTCAGAGCAAAACTGGTTCAGGGATAGCGTTAGTGAAGGACAAGCCAGATTCTTTTAGAAGAGATTGATGCAATCAGGAAGGCTTGTGTTTCTATAGAAGAAGCCAGAAGTGAACAAATATTACAATCTGGTTTAGTACGAAGCAGATTAGAAGCAGAACAGCTTGAACCAGATTAGAGAAGTTCAACGCACAGACCAGATCGGGAAACCAGATGAGTAAAGACAACTTAGCAAATTGAATTTCAGAGTACTTTGAGGTTTCGGACAGATTGATGTGAAATGTTTGGCTTATCTGTATCGATTCGTAGTCGTTGGAACTACTTTGAGCTAATCCCAGATATACAGAGATTTGTTTTGAGCAAAGGACTGTGTAAAGGTTGCTAAAAGAGGAAATGCATCTAATGAATGTACGTGAACAGTATAAGCATTTAAGACGTCGTAGACATCTCACTTTGGATACATACGACGTATCTACTGGTAACATTTATTACCGTTGTATCCAAAGGGTATAAATTGAAGACCTGACAGTTTGAGAAGTCTCTACGATCCACTCTCTCGACAAATCCTATGAACTCTGAAACAAACAACTTACAAACTATTGTGAACCCAATCAGAGTTCATCCTAAAACCAGCTCAGAGCTAGTGACACACACTCACAGATTGTTATCAATTCTTTGTGTCACGTAATCTTTGTAAACTCACTCTGTAGTGTCGAGATTTCCTTGTAAATCATAAACAGAGCGTTGAGTGCTAGAATAGCAAACTAGCTTAGAGCAGTGTTCATTGTACTATAGAACAGATTGCGAGTCTGTGTCTATTTCTAAGTGTGCTAGGAGTTCTTGCAGCTGCTGGTTGTCGGATCGGGTTTGACAAGGAGTTGTATAAATCAAATCTTCTAGTGGAAATCCTTACTGCTAAAGAAGAAGGGGAGACAAGATTAAACTCCGAACTTCCAGAAACAAATTCCGAACCCTTTCTGCTTTACACATTCTCTAACTGTTCCCTGTTGAATTGGGTTGTTTCCGCACAATTTTATTTGTTAACCAAGACAACAGATTATCACTGAGATCCTCCAAGCTGGTAACTTGGTATAGAGGTTAGCTACAAGCAGATCTTTGTCAAAATTTGCAAAGGAGTTCATTCACCCCCTTTGAACTCCTGAGCCTTATTTTCGATCCTAACACATTAGCTGAAATTGAACCACTGAAATAACATCAATACGGCGAACACGGATGAACAATGTATAATCTGAACAACAGACCTCGCCTAATTGATAACAAAAACACCTCTACAATACATCGATAGTCACTCAGATCAGATAGCTACTTAATATTAAATTTGAAAATCCTAGAGGAGGCCAGGCCATTACTTCTGCTCGACCCCCCACACTTTCGGCTCCTTGACGAGGGTTATCACATCTAAGAAGGTCATGTTGTCATCTTAGACGTTTTAGCTTTGTTTCACACAAAGGCAAACATTGCCAAATGTGGCAATATCGACCCAAATCTGAAATGTCAGGTCATGTTGATAGGTTGCAGCCTCAGTCAATTTGATCAGGTCAATGCAATGACAAGACACAATGACATAACCCTCACCTTATTTAACCAAAAAGAAGAACCAACCAATAATTTGAGCTTTACCTGGCAAGCATTGCTGTAGGTAGTCTAACTGTGACTTCACACCTAATCATATGTAAAGAGGAAAAGGGTAAACAAGAAAGTGAGAAACTAATTAAATCAAACCAAGATCACCAAACAAGTGAAGAATTTATAAAAACTTAGAGAGACAGGCAAACCATCAGCGTAATGTGAATTCAAGAAAGCCCAGATCATCCAAGAAAAGACACTTGTATGCCAGTCAAGATCCAAATCAAAAGTTAAATTTTTACCACATATATACACATATATAATGACCTTGCTGCGTGCAAAGAATCATCGGAGAATAACTGGTTATCACTGTCACACACAACTCTTTCCTCTTTTGCCATGAGTTGGGGCTGTCCTCTGGCTGGTCCTCAAGAAGATTAAAGGTCATTACAGTCAACGAAACACTCATCGATCTTGCTGATGATTCATTCAAGAAAAGGAGAGATCAGTGGCCAGTGGTTTGCTTGACTCACGAATTAAGGAATTGAAGATGAGTGAAAAGGCATGTGAAGCAACAACGCAACGGGTTGTAGGACTGACTACCTGAATCGAAGACAAAACATGTGGGCTCCCCGCTGGTCGACTGTTTTAGTGGCACGTGGGAGGAGACACGTTCCTCTGTCTGTTGTCAACTTTTCTTCTGTTGACTTTCTTTGGATTAATAATACATTTTTTATTTATAAATGTAAATAATTAGTGGTAACCTAGTGATTACATAAAATTTCTAAGTCTATATTATAATACTATTTAACAAATTAAAATATTTTATTTTATTTTATTAGTTTAGGATAAAATGAAATGACATATTCCTTTTTAAATAATTAATTAAAATAAAAAATTAAAGATACGAGGAATAATATGGATTCTGATCAAAGAATTTGATTTTATATAATAAATTATTATTGATTTGATTTATGCGCTAAATTCTTATTGATCTAATTTATAATGAAATAAATTATGTACCATTTATTAAGATGGAATCCAATCCAATCACCCAACCAAACAAAGCCTTAAAAAACAATTAAAGAAAATGTTAGTTTCCTCGCCCAATTTATTTATCAGATACAAATGGACTTCATGTTTTTACTTTTCGTAAACATTATTTAGAATTTAATGTATACACAAGTAACAATATATCAAATCATAACGGGAGGGTGGTTAGCGGAGCTAAGCCAATCGGATTATACAACTGTACACGAGTTTAAAATTAACTGTCGTTGTTTATACTGTTATTTATATATACATCATGTTATATCGACAAGAAACTATTTTAAACTGGCCAGTGGCCTCATCATCGAATTTCTATTGCACTAACAAATTTATTTAAAAGTGGTAATGTTCATTCCGATTAGAATATCATTCCATTTATATTTCTATTTTTCATTTATTTTTATATGACAATATCCTCATTTAACCTCGTAATTAATATTTTGTACTCTCCGAAGAAAGATAGCCTATTAAAAAATTAACTACTATATAGATCATAGGTCCTTTGATCCATATAGGCTTTTTAAATCAATGGGATAGATAGGGACCCGATGGAGAGGACTTATATAATATTTCGAAGCGTAGCCTACAATTTTCAGTAACAATGTCATTATATATGTTTATATTTTGCTCTTTCGCACTCCATATATTTGGTTCTTTATATTTAATTGCAATGATTAGGTTAATTTTTTTTGTTATTTTATATTTAATTGAAATAATTTGGTTGATTTTTTTGATAAATTTTTATTAACTTAAAGTAAACATATTAGTATACGTAGTTTAATAAACTATTATTCATACATATTTTGAGAAAAAAAAAATCGATCACCTACTAATTAGAAAAGGACTAAAATTGAATCAAAGGGTGATTTGTCATTAAAAAAAAAATCATTAAATTTCATATTATTTATTTTGTATTACCAATCATAAGATCGGAATGAAATTGGTAATTAAGTCTTCAATTCCTTTTTTATACCAGTCATTGGAATGAAATAAACATGCGATTCCATTCCTACTTTATTCCATGCTGACATCCCTTTTCTTCTACGAGAAGGCAGAAAGGATAAATACTTGAAACAAGAGAATGTCCAAAGTCACGAAACAATCCCAGGATAGGCAATGACCAAAATTTCTTTCGAAACCATTTTATTATTACAATTGACCATTGGCAACCATCAAGAGTAATCCAAATATGCATCAATTTCAACTGTCAAAAACATCAGCAAAATAGAACTCAAACTACGAAGAGTTCTTTAGCACCCATTCAACCAAAGTCGAAATTCCAAACCCCGTTGCACTTTTCTTCTTGTCGCTCCAAACGGGGCCAGCCATGTCGATATGCATCCATTGCACCTTCTCATCAACAAACTATAGAAAACAAAACACAGTCAGATTTCGTCAGGCAGTGCCACTGAAACCCATAGCCTCCATTCCAATATACTTTTCTTCACTCTGTATGATTATAATATCATGATACATAGTGCAAACATGGTTTTGGTTACCAATCCATTAGCATTTTGTTTCGAATTCTCTAAATGAATCTTTCCAAGATCAGGCTAACAGTTTGTAGCAAGATGCACTCTGGCTTCATGCTGAGCAATGGTTGATTACTATATCAATCAGTTAACCTTGCCATATATTTAGTCGCACCCAGATAGGTATTCAAGCGAGATAATTTGTCTTTTCAAAGACATGCTGCTATCAAGCCACAAAAAATTGCAGTATAGAGTGATAAAATCAATCCTATCATATATTTTACAGCAGTATCATACTTTGTGGAACATATGTAATGCACGACATAAGTGAATTAAATCGTTTTAAATGTATGCTAATCACATTTATCGTGATGCAATTCTCTCTTCTTATCAAAGAAAAGTATTCGCTGCTACATCTTAGCAGGGAAAGGGAAGCATGAAAAATATCCCTGACACAGCTGAGTGCTGACCTGTTTCAAGAAAAGGGCAGCGGTGATGGCACCACCTGGACGACCACCAGTATTCACCATATCAGCCACCCCAGATTTCATGGATTCCCAATAACTGTCCTCCATCGGCATTCTCCAAAGCTTTTCACCGCTGATTTCTGAGGCTGCTAGGACTTCTTTGGCAAGGTCATCGTTTGGTGTAAATACGCCTGTTTTTAAAGTAATAACAAAATATGGCACTGGTAAATTTTGTATGACAATATTCCACGTACTTGTCAGTTCAGAAACATCTAGTGTTAATTTCCCAAGCAATATGTTCAACATTTTACACTAAATTAAATATATAAAATGCTCAATTAATCATCTTGTTTTCTCGATATTACTCCAGTTCAAAATAATTGAAGCGAATCAAATAACCGATATTGTTAGCAAAGTTATATACCAGCAATAGAGGGTCCAAGAGCCACGATGCAGGCCCCCGTCAACGTTGCAAGATCTACTATCTGCAAGCCAAATAAACGTTTGATAACACACCAAGAGTCAAAATAAGCTCTGGCATCACTTCTAGTGTAGAAAACGAGGTACTTTACAACTCCACACAACCTCGTGATTCGTTGACAGAAAATGGAAACTTGGACAGTTAAACATTCAAGTCACATAAAAAGCATTTTAGTAAACCGGGCACATTCAATTGCATATTAACACCTCGGTTTTCAACTCGTTCCCCTCACCATACTTAGTGTAATTTCCAAAAGGTCAAACAAGAATGTATGTTTTCATTGTCTAGAAGGATCAAATACAGGAAGAAACCATCATTCCACAGTTTTCACATAATCTCATTAAATGTTGGCACTACAGCACCTTTCCAGGATAAAGGATGTTAGCTGCACAGGAATATGATAAAGATCTTCCAATGAAGTGTATAAGGATGAAAATGCACATAAAACATAGCTTAGTATACCTTTTCTACCCCTTGATTACAAGCATATACTAAAGCATCAGCTAGGGTGAGTCTTCCTTCAGCATCAGTATTGTTCACCTGCAAAGATTGACGTGAATATAATTGGGAAATGGTAAGCAAAAGCAGAGAATGTCATCGTGACTAATGAATAGAAAATAGTAGACCAAACAAGAAAGAATCGTCAAAACAAATAGAAACTAGGAACTCAGTATTTCCATATAAAACTAGAAAGATGTTAAAAATGGATGAAAAGTGATTACACATACTGAATGCTTCATGTTTATAGGAGGATGTAAAAACAATAATTCATTTTAAAGACAGGTCAATTTAGATATTAATCATAGATATCAGTCCATATAATGAAAAAATTATACAGAACAATCAAGCTTTAAAAGTGTTTTGTTAGCTAAACAGTACTCATGTAAACTAGCTTTAAAAGTGTTCTTATAGCTAAACAATTACACTGCATGAAACGAGGATAAGAATGCCAAGCCAAAAAAATTCATAACCCAACATTTATTTTATCTACAAACTTATAAAAAAGTATGCAGTCAGCAGTCATTTGTTATTCACTTTTTTTAAAGGTTACTATTATTAGTTATTCACTTTTAAATTCACAATGAGTTGCTATACATACTACTCCAAATGGTCTGAAGACTTGGAATTTGTAAAGACAGCAAAAACGAACTGTTTGAAGCATGTCATGGAAAGGATATCTCAAAACATCCAACCTACACGCAAATGTTTCTGAGAACAAGGGCATAAATGTGCATAGTAAAATATTTCAAAAATTCAATGAGTAACTGAACAGAAAAGAGAAGGTCAATCTACAGCATGCAGAACTGAATAATTTACCTCAATCGTCTTCCCATTTGAAGCCGTGAGGATGTCTCCAGGCCTCATTCCTGTCCCGCTTATCATGTTCTCACAAGCTGCAACAATGAAGTGAACCTGCAAACAAATAACCAAATATTAGGTTTTCAATAATTTACTAAAACCTTGACAGACAGACAAACTTATGGACAGTGAATAATAGGCAGAATAGATGGAAGAAACAAAGATGGAAATGAATCAAGTTTATCAACACCATATCCTTGAAGTAGCAGTAAATTAAATGATTTACCTCTACTCCAGCAGGCTTGATTTGACCAAGAGCTTTGGCTGCACCCAGAACTGCGGCAGAACCACCCATATCAAATTTCATGAGTTCAATCATACAGCCTGGTCCCGTCTTGATATTGTAGCCTCCACTGATTATAACGACAAATATTCAAGATTCTATATAAGAGGTCAGATGAATGAAAAAATGTTATATGTATTCAGGTACTGAAAACTCTCCACATGTATGGATCATATAAAGGGAAAGCATACTCACTCAAAAGTCATATATTCACCTGTCAAAAGTCAAGCCTTTCCCGACTAAGGCCAACTTCGTTTTGACTTCTCCATTCGGAGGTTTGTAACATAAATGGATGAAATACGGAGGATTAGCTGATGCCGCAGCAACGCCCAAGTAGGAACCCATTTTCAATTCTTTACACTGCTCTACATCCAATATTTTTGCAGAAAAAACATCACTGTGCTGTGATGCAATCCTTTTGGCTTCTTCAGCAAGTACTCCTGAAAGCACCCCATACTAAATGTAGTAAAGAAGAATATTATGCCAAAAAGGCGACGACATTATCCAATAAATAAATTCCTTAGAAAAGGTCCAAAGGAAACAATATCTCCAGAAAACAAATGTCTGCGGATACTGGAAGTCATGTTCTTAGCCCTCTGGTTACACTAAGAATTACAAACAAAGAAAAGAGACCAGCAGCAAAAAGATACTGACCAGGTGTGACTACATTTGCTGGGGCATTGACAAGTTCTTTTCCCAGAATGATCCCTGAACAGACATTTTCGGCATACTTGAGTTTTTTCTCAATCTCAGGTCCAGTGCCTAGTCCAATAATTTCCACAGATTTGAGGGGTGGTGTCTTTGATTCGGACTTAAACCGATTATCATCAAAAGTTCCCAATACGGCTCCTGCATATTTGAAAAGCATTATAAATTTCTGGCATTTCCCAAAATAGGACTGGGTTGAGCAACAACTAAGAAGCAGAGAAGAAAAAAAGTACCAGAAGCAATTGCTGAAGCAGTGGCTGGTGATTCCAGTGATAAGCCTTCAGAACAAGCAAGTGTGATTGCAACATTACTTGCCTGAGACAACTTGGCTGCTGCGGCAACGGCCTCACCAAGACCACGATAAGCCAGAGCAGCTGAAGCTGATCCAAGCCCGATTAAGCCAACCCTTTTCGAACCAAGACCAGGAAGCCTGAGAAATGTTGACTGTCCACTCTTTCCAGTAAAATCTTCCTCAGATGAGACTTCAGACAGCAGTCCACCCAAGTGTGAATCTAGCTTTTGCAAGATTGAATTCTTGAACTTTGAATTCTCATCTTTGGCCATATCCTTCTCTGTGACACCGACCGCAAGTATGTCTCCTTTCCATTCCACCAAATCAATATCTTTTGCGGCAAATGAGATCTTACACCATCCAAAAAGTCTCCAATTCAGCAATGCCGAAATTATCAAAATCCGCCAAACAAAATACAAGTTTTTTCACGCACATGCGTACATGATCATAACATAAACATGATACCTATTTCTGGGTAAAATGTGAAGCACAAACACAGGAAACATACACATGATACCTATTTCTGGGTAAAATGTGAAGCACAAACACAGGAAACATGCATATGAACAAAGAGACCACCAATCTGAAATTGAAACCCAAAAGTGAAAGATCGAGAAAAATTTATTAGAATTTCATAAAAAACAAGGGAAGAAAACGATCAAGCAACCATAGAAGATTCTCAGACCACATTTTACAAGCAATCAAACAAAATCATAGAAACAATGAACTTAATCATATCCCGTTACGATTCAGAAAGTCTGAAACTTTCATTAAAATAGACATCCAAATACACCATCATAAACCGGAAAACCAAAATTAAACTAAACCCACTAGATTCATTGCCTAAGACGAAAAAGACTGGAAACTCCACATATGCTCCAAAACACAATCCAAGGCTACCAAACAACGGCTAAAATCATATAAAGAAAATCGCAAAGTAATCTCCAACAAATGCAACCAACACCACTTCCGCGAGAGACACGGGAGGAAAACCTTAGGTGGGTCGATCTTGTTCGGTTGAGTTAGGCCGAGAGTGGCACGCGCAATGGAGTGAGCCATTCGCTTGGTTCTTTTGGACGAAACTGGTGGGATAGATAAAGAAATGTCCCACACAGGGCCAAATCTGAATTTCGCAAAAACCGAGGGGCAAGAAT
The DNA here is from genome assembly GCA_001598015.1 of Dorcoceras hygrometricum. NCBI lineage: Eukaryota > Viridiplantae > Streptophyta > Magnoliopsida > Lamiales > Gesneriaceae > Dorcoceras > Dorcoceras hygrometricum. The sequence goes on along the minus strand of KQ999895.1, from coordinate 14,031 downwards.
GACAGTGACCAGAGGAGGAAGAAGAGGTGGAAGCAAGGAGATTGAGGGAGGTAGAGAGTATTCTAATGGCCGCCATTGTAGAGTGTGCCAGTCTCGTGGTATTTATAGTGGATGGATATCATAGATATCCAAGACTTCTTCACTGGACTCTGGACCACTCACACTGGCATATCAACTAGCTAAGAAAATATATGCCTCTTCGTAATTTTTTATTATTTAATTCATTTTGCTAATTATAGATTACATACTTTAAAGATAAAGTTAACAAAGAATTTAAAAATTATGAGACCAAAATTTATATATTTATACATTTGCCTATCGTGTGTATAATCTTTTTTAATTGAATGGTTCTTTCGTGACTTGATCCTTTAATAATACAATAAACAAATTTCAAACATTTCCGTTACCAATTGAAATTCATAACATATTGAATATATATATATATATATATATGTGTGTGTGTGTGTGTGTGTATTTGCATATATTTGCACCCAGTAGCTATTTTTTTGTTGGATTGGATTATCAATAAGGATCCCGTGGGTTTTTTTTGTGTTTAATTGATTTCCAAATAAAGATTATGGGGCAATCTAAAATAAAAGGCCTTTATCTTTTCTAGTCAAAATATTACTTTAGTCACAAATATAGATTTTATTGAATTTTATTCAAATTGAACCGATTTTATTATATCAAAATTAGTACTTTTCGTATTAAAAATATTTTTATATGGATTTGATCGAACCATATCATATATATCAGATATAAACCCGAGATATCGTGCCAGAGAGATCAACTCTGTTGATCATATCAATGGTGTTATAGTCCTGGTGGTGTACCAAATAATTATTTGTTGCATTTCTCACTCCACTAGATGATAAAATATGGATAGATTATCCTTTCTTAAAAAATTCTTATACTTTAGTATTATTACTATTATTATTAGTATTACTTTATCATTATATTCAATTATGTTACGACTATTTCGACAATTATAACTATTATTTTGAAGCGCGAAACAATGTGAAAGGAGCCTTTCCCACTTAATTAATATAAATATTTAAAACGCAGAAGCAAGACAAAATGGGCGACAATTTCAACGGGTTATTTTGTATTAAATAATTCTTAATGGACCAATCAAGCTATTGCCCATCTTATAATTTTACTATTATATGATATACAAATCACCTATAATTTTATTATTGTCCACCTTAAAATATACACAACAGCTTATAATATTTTACTGTTGTGCCCATCTTATAATATACACATTTTATATATACTTACATGACATTCTATATTTGATTGTAAGTAACATTTTATATTTGATTGTGTCATGAGAAACGAATAAAAAGGAAGTGACGTATTTTAATTTATATATTATATTATGGGTCAATCAAACTGGTCAAGGAAAGGCCCAAATCGAAACCAACCTTTTCCCAATCCGATTGCGACCCGCCCGATAATTCTGGTGAAAAATCTCGAGCTTGTAAAACCTTAATCGGAGTCATCTCATAGTAATAGTTCAACAATTTTTTTGCATCATTCAGACGAAATCACCGAAAGAAGATCAGATATGGTGGGGACGAATTTGAAAGCTGAATCAATGAAATTGATGGACAAGCGAAGCGCATTAGAGGAGGAGATGAATATAATCATCCAACGCCTCGCTGCGCCGCCCAATGGCCCGGGATTATCCGGAAATCTTCTGGATTCCGAGGTAATGTTAAATCCTTGGTCTTCTTTTTGTCTTCAATGGATTTTGTTGAATAGAAGTGATAAAAAGGGCTTTCGGTTATGTAGGGGTTCCCGAGGGCAGACATCGATATCCCCACTGTGAGAGCAGACCGTCGTCGACTTGCTGGTAATGTTACTGGTTTTCCCATTTCTTCGTCGACGAATTAATTGTCACCAATAGTTGTGAATTTTTAGTTATCAGCTTTTCCTGGCATGCGTCGAGTACTGGATGTTCACTGTCTCAACGATAGATATTCCACACCAAGATTTTCTTTTTGTTGGTTTTCCTTAAAAAAAAAATCTTCGGGTTCATATGGAACTTCGGTGTCTGTGTTTTATTTCTAAGATTATATTTTCTGTTGCTTTCAGACTTATAATCAAGCGACTGAGATTTTAAGCAGCCATGCATCTCTACGATATAGATTTTGTTTACTCTGAAACTACATTTTTTGTCAGCATACTAGAAATGCCTTCACTGAATTATTCTCCAAGTATCTTATGAAAGAGAGAGAATTGATTCTGTGATTGAATGCTTTTTATGTTTGAGGCAGAACTCTAAACAGGACTTCAGGTACGTAGTCCTCGCACAACAGTGAGTTAAGAAGATCTAGTTTCTGATTGAATTCAACAAATCCTTGTCACCATTTCTTTGTCCACAAAGATTGTCTTCATTAGTATTAACCAGTGCAAAAGTTAGCCCCTTTGTACCTTTTTTCTACTCTGTTGATTAAATAACTAACCAATAGGTTAGTTTCCTGCCAGCGTTGATTAAATAATGAACCAGAATTGGTTAATTTCCTGCTAGTGTTGGCATTGCGTGACCATAGTGTGGTGCATCGATGGTTTGGATGATAGGGAAATAAGTTATTGGGGGAGCGGCATCCAGTGTCGAGCGGTAATTGAGATGATTGTTGTCAGATTTATCATTTGTGATTGTTTCACAAACAGAAGTCTATTTGATGCCTGCTTGAATAATGACATTGACAGTTACAACTGGTTGTTGAAGGATATCATCCTATCACGGTATTACCTTGTTAACAAGCTTCGGTTTGGAAATGAAGCTCATTTCCCATCCTCAAGCCCTTGTTGGAACTGAAATCTACACCGTTGGGCTTCTCTATCTCTATACTCACCTTAATTTCCATTTTTTCAAGTCATGGTTTCGTAACATACATCATCTGTCTGACATTAGTTCATTGTTCCTATGAGTTTATAAATTGCAAGCAGAAGATATTAACAGCTCATGTTCTGCAAGAGTTGTACCAGTATAAACATGACTGTTCTTTAATCATTATAATGCTTTCAAACCTGTAATACTATCAACCATGTTTATAAAAACTCTTGAGAAGTGGTGCAGTGATATAATAAGTATCATAACATAATTGGTTTACAAACTGAATAATGAGTATTTTCCTACTTTGTTCATGTTGCTGCAGAGCTTCGAAATGATCACAAGGATATTACTGACAAAATAAACCAAAATATTCAACTTTTGCATTCCGCCAGACTTGAACAAACTGCAACTGTTAGGGATTCAGGTTAGTATCCAGTAAAATCTGTATGATTACTGTTTATTTAAACTCCAAAGTCTGAGATGTGACAGATAACATCTTAATAGGAACTGCATAGTTAGTATGTCACTTGGCGAAATTGACTCAAATAATCTTTATGATCACAAGCTTCTGATGCAGGTGCTACTGTCCTGGATGCAAATATTGGTCCTTCTTTGTCTGTTACCAATCCTATTACTGCTCGAGGTTCTTTCAATGTCATTGATATGGACATAACTGTAAGCAGACCCTTTGCAATGATTGATGAAATCACAGAGGCGTCTCCAGCAGCTGAAGATTGTTTACAGCTCGGAGATCAAATCGTGAAATTTGCAAATGTAGAAATAGGTGAGAACGTGTTGCAAAGGCTAGCTGCTGAAGTTCAGAAAAACGAAAATCAAGCAGTGCCCTTGGTGGTAATGCGGCAAGGAGCTCTCATTACCCTGATAGTGACACCAAGAGCATGGTCAGGTCGCGGCCTTTTGGGGTATGTGATGATCTCCTCTGTATTTTTCCTGTGATTATACAACATCAAGTCCATCTTTATTAAGCTGGATGAATAGGCTGTACATCTTTTGAAAACTAACATACAGTTATGTCGGAATTTCAGGTGTCATTTCCGAACCTTGTAGTGAAGTGTTTCAATTGCTAGTGGCCTCAGAATAAAAGTTGAAATGTTATTTGTGGTTGTTGTCCATAGATGAACTATTTTGTGCATCGTTGGAGAATTTTGCACGTTTGAGATGAATTGTAATGGAAAAATATGAACTCTGTAATGGAACATCCTGCTGTTTATTACGTATGTATATTATTCTGATGGCTGATTAGACGATCATTTTTTCTTTACTTACTCTTCTCTTCGTTTCCTTTTGTTTCAATTAATGATTCTCATATTTTAACTTAAAAGTTATAGAGTGAATAACTACTTATAATGGATGTGATGTAAAATGATTTCGTAATTTGTTGCATGACAAAGTGTCATCATAAGAAGCTGGTGCTAATTTGATTTGTGAAACATGGGATTTGAATTTTTGAAGATGGATTCCCTTGGATCCTAGCCTCTGTTTATTATAGAGATAATTGAAAGTTGAAACCATCAAACCACTAAAAACAAGTAGCTATGAAATAAAGTGAATGCTACATAAAATGATTGAAATTTATGTGCTTTCTCATGTACGTGCATGGTCTCCTATAATCCGTTATAGAATCTTGAAATTTGAGTATAGCTTTTTTAGAATTTCATGCAACAGTTTTAAATCAATTTGTTTTAAAAGATACTATTTGTCTTAAAAATAGAATATGATATTACCCGATGATGCAGTAACAAATTACTAAATAGAGATAAGGAGCTGATTGAAGTTATCTAAAACCACTTGCTCTCCGGTTGTTAATTTTTGATTTACCATTTACCTTGCAAGGCACTCAAATTTATTGATAATTTTTTATCACTTACCCAGTCTATACCGGAGAAGTTTCTGCATTCATATCGACACATTAAACAACTGATTTTAGGGGTATCATGTGCTACTGTGCTATGGAGCTCCTTAAAAAGCCAGTGAAAAATTTACTTGTTTACTGTACCTTCTCTTTTTTCGCATTATATCTTGCTCCATGGTATGGAAAACTATTGGCAAATTCCAACTAGTTGAGTCTTTGAGAATAAAGTTAGTTGCTTTTAGCCAAATGGGCAGCAAGAGCAGCAGAAAGTGGCAAAACTTGGGCTCCTAAAGTTTTCACAAGTGGGGAACAAAAGAGCTCACAGATTAAAGTAAATGGAATTGGATTTGATTCCTGTTTATTCATTGAGGAGGATTGAATTTGATTCTTTGCTTTCATAAAAAGGCATAAATTTGTTAACCATGTATGGGATGGTTCAAACCACTCAAAACTGTACAAGGGTTTGAAAACCTTTCATCTTTTTTATGTATGTACATGGAACAATTCAACATTACAAAGGCACACTACGAAGACACACCACCTCCTTTTCACTTTAAAATGTATTTTAATATGTAATCCACAACTGAAATTCACAGTCTTACATAGCCATTGCATAATGGAAATCACTCCCTACATCAAACCAATGCATCGAGAGATTTAGTTAATCCACCAACGAACTGTATAAAGATATCTTCAGCAAAGGGTTGGATCAACACTTTTGAAGCTTTATGCACAAATGTCGCCTACGCATACAATTTTTTTGCTATTGTTGACTTCCTCAAAGGGCCCTTTACAATTGACAAGTCTTTAATATAAAACTTCCAACACGTGTTAAGTTTATTGTACACCATCGGAAAGCAAGCCATACAAAACGCACAAAGAAAATTGCTACACAAAATGATAACATATTTTCCCAAGAAAACTTGACAGCAAATATGCTACATCACAATTTTCCGTTTGATTCACTAGCTCCAATATAGTTTACAGGTACAACAGAAGCCAATGTCATACTCTCCTATATCATAAACCTACTATAATAAATAGTTTTCATATAGAAATTACCACACCTAGACCTAGCTGAACATCAACCTATGATCACAGAAGATATACAAGCTAGGAAAAAAGAGGAAAATAAATTTGAAGCTAAAATTAGAAAGAAGTAATATTAGAAGACCGCTCCCCATTATCAAGCTCTTCCAGTGGTGTCAATTCGGCTTAATTTCAAACTCAATGTTCAAAAGCGTTTGTGCTGTTTCCATTGTTTTCTTCCCGCCAGGATTCATTGTTTCATTGGTCAAATCGCTTTCTTTGTCCATTGACAGTTGGGTTTGACTCTGATATGGTTTCATTATGATATTTTTTAAATTGTCCATGGAATCACAAGTATCATCAACTATGGGAACAGACTTTGAGCCGTGGCGCTTTTTTGGTACTGGCATGTCATGATCATGAACTCCCTTGTAGGTTATTACTACAGCACTATCGTTGTCCACGGCTTTCTCGATGTGCTTTCGAACAGGACATCCAGCTGATGTACATCTGTAGTAGTTTCTGAAAATCACTCAAAAGTGATGGTTAAAAAAATACAGAGAAACAGAGAACATTACACCGACAATCAATATCATGTACATTTTTACTTATGAAGAAGGAAAAGGCTAACCGATTTCTTGCATATCAAAAATCAAGGTTATGACTCAAAATAGTATTGGACCAAAACTGTTGTACCCAAAAATATTGCCAACAGTGATGGAGCAACTCAAATTTGTTTAATCTTACACTAGTCTAAAAGCTAAGCGCCGACTGTTGTGGCCACATATGCAACCACACAGGAAATCTGCACGATTCTCACCCACAGCCCGAGCGCCATTCCATCTTATGGACCTTGCAGTAAACCACTGGAAGGAGCAAAATATTGTTCACCAACTAACAGAGTTGCTCAAAAGTTGAAAATTTTCTCACAAAGTAGAGGTTGTCCTCTCATCTGATAAAGAATTGGTGTATCTCTTCCCATTTCTCAGACTAATTCATTTCACTTCCAAATACTGGCCCCAAGCTAAAACGAGCAACTAAATATTTCGTGCTACTACTGAATAATCGAAACACTGTTTGGGACCTGAAATTGACCAGGTTGTTCAAAAATAAAATATTAGGTGTGTCGCTACACCTCTGTCGAAGATAAGATTCAAATTAGTTTTGAGATTTTTGAGGGAAAAAGCAGTCCAACCATTTAGTTCAAACTAGGATTCATTTGAATCATAACAATGAGGATCTGGAAGTGTACCTTGGATGAGGATTCCCCTTCACCATCTTCTGTCCATACTTGCGCCACCTGTAGCCATCTCCAGATATCCCCATGTCACCAGCTGCATGAACAACATATTTAAGTTTCTTTCCAGGTTTGGAAAGAGGCCCCAATTCAGCAGTAGAACTTCTCTTCTGCCTGAGATTTGTATAAGGTAGTCAAATTCATCTGATTAAAATAATGAGAAGCATGATATTACTACATTTAATCACAAAAACACATGTAATTATTGAAACATACCTGTTAACACATTCGGGGCGATCGATGAGCTCATCCTTAAAATTGATTTCCATGGTGTCGTCAGAACCACTTGACTGTTGCTGCTTTGTTTCAGGTATCTGATCAATTCTAAGCAAATTTTCTTTTGAAGACACAGATGGAACTGGGTCAGTAGGGCATCTGACTGAATGGTGTGCATCGTTACTACCATTAGTTGACATGATTGGTCGTGCAGCCTTAATTTCTCTACTGCAATTTAGCTTTTGAGGAGGATCATGATTGTGGAGGCTTCTGTAGACAGTCTCTATGACATGGTTAGTACGATCACAGCAGTCAATCTTTTTGGCATAACAGTCAGAAAATGTGCATCTGTAGTAGCTCCGAAACCCTTCTGGACTCTTCACTTGCTTTTGGCCATATTTGCGCCAATTGTATCCATCAGAAGAGGCCTTCAGCACGGGAGATGTAGCAAAAGGTTTGGGTTTGGGAGAGTTATCCATATCCTGATCTCCAACACATGGATTCCTCTTGTTTTCAACTGGTACTACGTTTTGTTCTGCCGAAGACGGACTCAGAATAGATGAGCCAGACTGATTAACAGATATAGGCGAAAGCTCCAGCTTGGATGGAGCATCAGAAGGCCGTATCAGATGTTGTATCGAGACTTGTGCAGGTTGACCAGTATTACTTTTCAAGGGTTCCTTGTGGATAGCTTGAACTTGGTCCTGAGGTAATAAAAACAACAATATAAAGTTCAAAAATATGATTTTAAGCAATGTCAAAGCTGACTAAACAGATCTCTGGAGTTCAGACTAGCTGGAAGACAAACAAAAAATAGAATAAATTTCATTAATCTTATTATTCTCATCCATGATGAAGCCAATGTGTTAAAGATGACAACACTTTTTGTGAAATCCAATGTTGCAGCCAAATCAAGTGCTCGAGAACAAATAGAAGCATGCAGATGACATATTAATTCACTTGCATAGCCAAAGGTCAGATTGATGCAATAAAATTAGAAGTTCAAGAAATCATGAGCACACACAAATTGTTTTTTTCCAACTACCATGGATTTACTAGAACAGTATTCATGTTTTCTAAACCAACACCTTCCATGCAAAACCTAACTTTAGATGAAATAACAAGCAGGATCAAGTTTGTCGCCACATTTGAACTACTTTTATCCTCTTTTTCTTCCATGGTGCAAAATTCAGGCATGATACAAAGGCATTGGTAGTCAACCGAGAAAAAAAGTAATTTGCATCTGTTTTCTCTAATTGATCTAATCAATAAAATAGCCCCAACATCCACGCAAATATTTTTGTCTTTGCTAATCCATATAAAAATAACTGACATCACTGCGGATGTGTAACAGGACATACAGATCATGACAACCTAATTAATGCACAGGAATTTACTACATTCAGCAACATTTGCACACAATTACTGAAGCATATTCTAGGTGCATCACTAACTTTATTATATGAATGCTTTTATCGATCTGGCAGCAATAATTTACGTAAAAATGGAGGAAACAGCATATTTCTTTCCAAAAAAAAAGTGCCGGAACAACTGATGCATAGCCATATCTAGAATTAAGCAATATGTCCCAAGCATGTAGTTTTAGAAAGAAACTCAAGATCCCAGTAGCATGATAGTGAATGAAATAAAATCAATTAGCTTCCACCTCTGCTTCGCTGGACTTGAACTATATTAAATCAATCAAGGTAACCATAAAATGGTGAATATGAATCTTAAAGAAATGTAGGTTGCATGTATCAAATGAGTTCAGAACGATAATGACAGCTAATAAACACAGAAAAATCTGTGAACCAAAGCAATTTCTTTGACGTCCTATACATACACCAGATAATTTAGAACAATCAGCTAAGTCCCGTGATGGAGAGAGAACCGTATCAAAGAAAAGAAAAGCAGAAGAGAGAGAGAGAGAGACCTTCAACTCTTCGACTGACAGTAGAGTTTGCAGAGAATACTCCACAGGAACCTCTGCAATGTTCAATATTCATAAATATCACCACTTTTACTCGCTCATCCATCATACACACACATGCACAGCACACACGCCTGAACATACGACTTCCAGTCTTTGATCTCACAGATATATCACCTCAAATCGTTTGATTCACTTTATATTAAGAAAACCCCAACAAACCACACAAAAACATGTGTTTATGAAGTACCGGATAAGTTGGGAGTCGAATCATCATTTTGGGAACCACGCCGGGAGAGCCGTACAGATGCTAGGGTTCCCAATTCGACCGCTTTTGATTCTCCGGTTTCAAGAGAGGAAGCGGTCTCGACAGTACAATCATTTCCATTATCACTACTCGGTGGCCTCTGTTCATCATCTTCTCCGGTAGTTTCGCCTCGAATTTCATCTTCTTCTACGTTCAGAGGATTCGAGCTATCATTTCCCCCCGCCAGCAAAGCTTCGGAACTCCGATGCGCCCCCTCTTCCATGGCTGGATTCCACACAGAGTCAGTGTGTGAGTGCGTGCTTTTGTGACTGGGAAAGGAGATGAATTACAGTTCCTTTATTTGCAGATTCTCAATAGTCTGTTGTGTCAGATGACGATAAATACCCCTGTGAAAACAGTATTTTATTGATAATGGAGGGGTTGGTTACAACAGAGAGGGGCAGGATTGTAATTAAACAAGGGGAAGGTCGAGTGGCGTTAACAATTTTCGGGTGACATTAGACAAATTAATTCCTACTTTTTTTAATGCGAAAAATAGTATATATATGTAAAAAGAAAACATATAATATATTATGTAAACCGGACATTTATTCCTTATTTCTTTATCCCATAGTTGTTGACCCTTTCGTTGACTCCGTTTGGGTTGGTTGCCTATTCCATTATGGTCATACATATTATTATTTTGATATAAGTATGCTTATCAACTTCAAATAAAATTAAGAAAACGCATCTTTCTTGGTGGATAATTATGAAAATTAACGTGTACTAAGATCATTCTGTTAAAAAAATACATGTTGACTTTATAATTCTAATTTAATCGCAAATTAAACTACATTGAATCAAATATAACGTTTATATTTGGTTTTATTTTTAAAGATGATTAGATGGATAATAGAAAATTTTGGTCCGAATCACTGTCCAAGAATCAAAAAAAATAAAGTTCATTCTTATTGGGCTGCGCTGGAGCTTGCCCATGATTAGTAAGTAACCCACATTTGTGAGGCCCGAAGGCAACATTTAAAGGGTTATTTTCTAATCTTCTTAATCATTGTAAGTTTTACATTTTAATAAGAGAGAGTTTCCGTACAGGCTTTCAGGGAGAACCACACAAAAATTAGCCTTTTCATGATTGAATAATCCAATTTCGGTGCTGCATTTTTAACTCCAATGGGGCTGCGGAACTAGCTTGTTTGAATATTTACTTCACAAAATAATTAAGCAACATTAGAATTTCCAACTGAAACATAAAATTGAAATAAAATATATTTATAATACATTCCAAAAACAACTAGTTGGTTTGAATAATAGCAATATATTATCAATATATGATATGTAGAAGATAAGAAATATTAATACATAGACCATCTCCAACCCAGCACCAAAATGGTGTTTTACATCATTTTGGTGCTGAAAAATGAAGTCCAACCATCTGCATCATTTCACCAAATTTGGTGCAGCACCAAATATTTTGCACCAAATTTGGTGCAACACCAAATATTTTACACCAAATTTGGTGCTGTTTTTTGCACTACGTCAAACCTTTATCTTTTCTTTTCTCTTTTTTTACTATACTAAATAATACTATTAAGAAACATTAATATATAGGAATTAATGAAATATTATGAGAATATACCTTTTGGTATAAGATTTGAAGTAAGTGGGTTGGAGATGTATATGTATTTAGTGCAGAAACTGCACTATTTTAGTGTAGAAATTACATCAAAATAGAGTTATGGGTTGGAGATGGCCTTAACGGGTATCGTGAGAATATATCTTTCGGTGTAAGATTTGAAGTAGTTGAGTTAGATTGATGATGTATTTGGTGTGAATGTCTGATCTGATTCTCCTAATAATAGATTAGTCACTCAATTATATAAAACTTGGAAGTATTTGAAAGTGGGTTAAAATTTTTGCTTTTTGTGCCGGAAAAGAAAACGAGATAAAATATGCGAACACTCAAGATATAGAAACTAGTCCGTCTTTCGGATCTAACGAAAGAAAATCTTTTAAAATCATATTTCATATGCATGCAGAACTAGTCATATTCACGATTTCATGCAAAAGCCATGAAATAACCAATATATCCAGTTTCCCAGATAATAGTTCAATAAAATGGTATACAAAATAAACATTGAATCATGATCATCGAGTGATAACAAATACAAAGGGCATCCCCTGATAAAAAAAGACTCAATAAATATATAAATATAACGATATCTGGAACACTCGATCGACTCCCTAAGGTACTCCACTAGCTAACGCTCCTACTGGTGCAGCTGAACCACCTGGACGACCTGAAATTGTCACCAGCACGATCAAAGCAATGCCAAAGGAACGAGGTCAAACCCGAGTATGAATAACATGTAAAACAACAATCATAATAAACTGGAATATGCTATATGCTATCCAATGCGTGTCTGGTAATAAATAATAACGGATTCCGAAAATCAGAGGCCAAACGGAATGATTACCAACAATCGAACTGGCTAAATCATCGAGAGATCGGGAGTTACCCGAGCCGTCTCAATGAAATAACAAAGTGTGCTAACTAAACATTACCAACCATGATAACCATAACATTGAGAGTTCCGGGAGCTACCCGGGTCGTCTCAATATACTAATCGCGAGTGTGCTACATAATGCACAACTCCACGAGACTATAAAATAGATCTCAGAAGATCAACTCAAAAGAAGCCAGAGAAATAAAGGCTAAATGTGAATGCATATGCTCAATATCATGATATAAAAATATATTGACATCATCATCAAATATGAGCAGGCAATAGAACATAGCATTCAAGTAAACATAAACATATTTCAACTACTATAAAAGCTGTAAGTACACGTTCAATCCGTACCTTAAAGTATTTGACCAAATATCTCAATACGACACAAGCGCCGAAACAGACTACAAACACTAGAAACCATGGTCGCGGCGAGAACCGGCAATGTAACAGTGACGACTGCGACGACGGCGGAGCTTTGACGATCGAATTTTTTTTTAAAATTCACCGAAATATCAAGAATTCTCCGGAAGTGACTTAGAAACATCCCACAACCCAAAATCATCCAAAACAAGCTTTGATTTCTCAAGAATCGAAGAAATCCGATCGGGTACATCGCAAAAATGGTTGAAAAGTAAAATGCTCATAACTTGCTCAAATGAATACTAAAATTAATGATTCTTGTATCAAAATGAAGCCAAGAAGAAGAGTTACAATTTATAACAAACGGCAACCAAATGGTGGAACCAATCGTCCGGATCAATGAAAAATCGTGCGCCTAATACGTCGCCGACCTCATACCATGAGACTGGTCGAGAGATGGCAGGCTCAAAGAGAGGAGTCCAAAATCACCAGCGGCGCTCAAATCTAAGTAGCCAATCTCTGGCAATCGGTGTTTGAATCTGGTAGCCGTGTGTGTGATTTTGCGCGAAGTGTGTGTGTGTTTCGGGTTTTATATTTTCGGATTCCGGATAATAACTTTGGTCCAGAAGTTTGGTTTTTGTGCAATCCTACTCTTTTGTACTATTTGACTATAATGTGTATTTTATGTCACCTCATATCCACACTCCGAAAATCTATAATTTTCGCACAAATCCAATATTTTACAATATTCATTTATTGTACTTAATTGTTTTATTTACGCACTTTAGAAATATTAAAATTTTAATTCTAGCCAAATAACCGGAAATTAAAATCAAGTCCCCACATGAAAACGGCACCATCTTCGTATAAAAATTACGCAAAAACATAGTTATTGGTTGAATATGGGTTAAGTGATACACACGGTTACAAATTTTTTTCAAATTACAAAACTATTAATAAAGGTCCAGTTTCAGAAGTTGTTTATTTCAAAAATTTTGGGTCTTTTCGTAATTAGCATATAACCTTGTGTTGATATAACATTTCCTTTAAACATTGTATTTGTCTCTAAATCTCTGATATTCATTGCTCTTTGTTAGGATCAAACGCTTACCACTAGACCAAAAACTATAGCTGTTAGCCAAGGTACAACTTTATTTCCTTATAATGTGGCAGCGCAGAGTGCACCTATGTGCGTTAGGGTTGAGCCGTTAGGCCCATGAGTCGGGGAAGGTGCGTGTCTAACTGCTGGTGCTGTCTCAATTCCCTTAGAGATTAGTCTTACCCTTCCCCTACCGTCGGCCCTATCCTCAGCAGAGATATTATTACCCGTTAAGATCTTGCATCGCACTTTTACAGCCCATATGACCAACAAGATCAAACGGCGCAACGTCAACAGCTTGACGTACGAGAACTTCCCAGGAGGTCACCTATCCCAGTACTGTTCTCACCTTTGCACGCTTAACTCAACACACTTTTTTTTTTTTAACCAACAACTATATATGAGAGAGGATAGTTTGCACTTCCAGCCTCCAGGCATTGGGATGTCTCCTACTTGGTTTGAATATAGCTTTCTTATTTAATAAAAAAATTCTCAAATCTAAAATATATTTAATATGTTTTGCATATGAAATGTGATTATAGTATATATTAGTTTTAAACGATTTAAATTTAATAAATCTCGCATTTGATCCATCCACGTACACGAT
>KQ999894.1:108279-128860 GCA_001598015.1 Dorcoceras hygrometricum | reverse complement strand
TTGAGGCTGGGCAATGGAGCAAGAGTTGCTGCAGTAGCTATAGGAGATGTTTATTTATTTCTGTCTTCAGATTTTAAGTTGTTATTGAGAAACGTTTTATTTGTTCCCGAGTTAATAAAGAACATTATTTCTGCTTCTATGCTTGATAGTGATGGATATTCTTGTATGTTTGCTAATTCGATTTGTAGTATATACAAGAATGAATGTTTAATTGGAACTGGGGAATGCGAAAACGATTTTTACACCTTAAAATTAAAAGAAGTTCCAACTCGCGATATGGAAACACATACAACAACAATTAAAAGGAAAAGCGATAACTTGAACCCATCACAACTTTGTCACGCTAGGCTATGTCATATTTCCCTAAGTAGGATGAACAAGTTAGTTAGGAGTGACATGTTTGATTTGTCAGACATTAACTCCCTACCGACTTGTGAATCTTGTCTCAAGGGAAAGATGACTAAACAACCCTTCAAGGGCAAGCCTGAACGTGCTCAAGGCCTATTGGATTTGATCCATACTGATGTGTGTGGTCCACTTAGCATTGGTACTAAGTATGGTCACACATACTTCATCACCTTTACCGATGATTACTCTAGGTATGGGTACTTGTACTTAATGAAGCACGAGTCTGAATCCTTTGAAAGGTTCAAAGAATTCAAGGCTGAAGTAGAAAATCAATTAGGCAAAAGTATTAAAGCACTTCGATCCGATCGAGGTGGTGAATACTTGAGTGCTGAATTTCAAGACTATCTAAGAGAGAAAGGGATTCTCTCGCAGTGGACCCTCCGGCCACACCACAGCTCAATGGTGTAGCGGAGCGTCGTAATCGAACCCTGATGGACATGGTTCGATCTATGATGACCTTCACTGAGCTTCCTACCTCGTTTTGGGGCTATGCGCTCGAAAGGACGGTAATGTTGTTGAACAATGTCCACACAAAGACAGTGGATAAGACTCCATATGAGATATGGATGGGCAAACCGCCCAAATACTCATTTATGAGGATTTGGGGATGTCCTGCTTACGTGAAGCAGACAGTGGGAGATAAGCTGGATACTAGATCCATCTTATGCTACTTCATTGGGTATCCAAAGAATTCTATTGGATACTACTTCTACTATCCAAACGAAACAAAAGTGTTTGTTTCTAGAAATGCCACCTTTATGGAAAGGGAGTTTCTACTTGATAGAAAAGGCAAAATAGTAGAACTCGAAGAAGTTCGAGAATCAACTGAAGTACCAAGTGAACCTCCCGCACCTCAAGAGCCGGTACCAGAAATGGTCGCACCTAGGAGATCCGAAAGGGTTCCTATGGCTCCTGAAATATATGGTTTCCTCCTTGAAGATGATCAAAGTGATCAAGTTGTTGGATGTGATCCAAGAACTTTCAAGGAGGCAATTTCTGATGCTGATTCTAATTTGTGGCTTGAAGCAATGCAGTCTGAGATTGACTCAATGCATGCGAACCAAGTTTGGACTCTTGTTAATCCTCCCGAAGGAATTGTTCCTATTGGGTGTAAATGGATATACAAAAGGAAACTTGGGCCTGATGGTAAGGTATTGACCTACAAGGCGCGACTGGTCGCGAAAGGCTACACTCAAAGGCAAGGTGTTGACTATGATGAAATTTTTCTACCAGTCGTAATGTTCAAGTCAATTGAAATCTTACTTGCCATAGCAGCATGGTACGAATATGAGATATGGCAAATGGATGTGAAAACTGCGTTCCTTAATGGAAACATTAAGGAAGAGATCTATATGACGCAGCCTGAGGGTTTCACATCTGTAGGAAGTGAGCATAAGGTATGCAAACTTCAGAGATCGATCTACGGTCCCAAACAAGCATCGAGGAGTTGGAACCTGAGATTCGATGAAGCCCGAGCTTGAGACTAGCATCTGAGATGTGAAGTACCATGTTTCATTGGTAGGGAACATTGTGATGTTCTGAGCATGCAGATGGATAGTGACCTGGTGATCTATCGAACTACCCTCGTTCGGACTTTCCAAGTGGTTACCATTTGTCGAGTTGATAAGTCCGAGGTCTTGGTTGTACTGATTAGTCCTCACTACTCGAAATGTCATTGAGACTCTACATGATAGGCGCCTCACTTTGACCCGTTTACCGACTCATTTGGGGTCATTAGGCGGCGGGATTGGGTGAGGTCCCGATGCATGTAGGAGTCGATGCTTCGTTGTCGAGGATTCACCGCTCGCTTTCATGCGTGCATATCCTATGTTATCTGAGGAGACAATAGTGTGATAAATATCTGGCCAGAGTACTGGATGTGTTTTAGGTAAATGGGTTTGCCTAGTAACACTCGTGATGTCACTATTCGATCTCCAAGATGTATGCGTAGTCATCGGATCTTTAGCGACTCTCGATTTACCAATGGTCGTTGATCTGATCGGGATATATGTGTTGAAAGGACCGTAATGTACGCTAACCACGACCAACTGGTTCTTGTAGGCACTATCAGAGATACCTAGGGGATCATGGGGCGATGTTGCTAGGCGCTTTACCATGATCCGATGGGCAAGTCCGAAATTGTGATTTCGGAGTCACAATGGTTGTGGGCCCACGGCTAGCTGTATCCCTGAACCATTGAGGGTCACACAAGTACTGGATTCACGATTCCTGCACGGAAACTGAGCTCAATGTGTTGAGCATAGGAGGAGGATTTTAGGGAGTGCGACTTTCTAAAAGTAAACAGGGGTCAAATTGCGATTTCCCAAAGTTGAGGGTCTAAACTGTAATTTTGGACTAGGTGGTCTGAAAAATTGTTTTCACATCATAATACTCAGTTTTGGAAACTGAGTCGATCGGACCGATCTGATCATCGATCGGGATTGTGATGAAACCACGACGAATTAAATGAACCGAATGTTCATATGGACCTGGGTTGACCCAAGTCCATTGGTCCTGGTTCAAACCCATGTACCATATTTAATTAGTAGAGTTGGTCTAGGGCTAGAACAGCCACCAATGAAATCCAATACAACTGCTCGCAGCATATCCTCTAAAATTTGAATGGTCCTCTTAGATTGACCATCTGTCTGTGGGTGATAGGCTGTACTCATAGCCAATCTCGAACCCATCGCTGTCTGCAAGCTCTTCCAAAATCGGGAAGTAAACCTCGGATCTCTATCAGACACTATCGAAACCGGCACTCCATGCAATCTCACCACATGGTCAATGTACAATCGCGCCATCTTCTTCATCGAGCACCTCACATCATAGGGAATGAAATGGGCTGACTTAGAAAGTCTATCAACAACAACCCAAACAACATCACATCCCCTATTCGATCGAGGCAAATACGTCACAAAATCTATGGCGATGTGCTCCCAATTCCACTGAGGCACTTCTAAACTCTGTAGCAGTCCACCAGGTATCATCATCTCTGCCTTGACATGTTGTCAATTCAAACATCGAGCTACAAATCCAGAGATGTCATTCCTCATGCCTTCCCACCAAAGTGAGACTTCAGGGCATGATACATCTTCTTCTCGCCCGGATGCACACTGTATCGACTACAATGAGCTTCATTCAAGATGGCTTCCTTCATATCAACCAATTTAGGAACCACCAACCTACCTTGAAATCTCAAGCATCCATCAGAAGCAATAGAAAAATCTTCAGACTGACCATTCTGAGCCTTAATATTCAACTCATGAACATACAGATCAGTCCTCTGCGCTGATCTAATGTATTCTACAATCTGTGGCTCGACTTGGAAAGAAGAAACCACGAAGCAATGATCACCTGACTGAAAAATCCATCCCGAAGTCCCCAAATTCTCATGAACTTTGGATATACTTATCGACGTCAACATCGCAGGTTGCGCTTTCCTACTCAAAGCATCGGCCACTAAATTCATCCGCCCAGGCTGATACTGAATCTCATACTCAAAATCCTTCCAACTCCATCCAGCGGCGTTGCCTCATATTCAAATCTGACTGCGTAAAGATATACTTCAAACTCTTGTGGTCGGTGTATACCACAAATTGTTCACCATACAAATAGTGACGCCAAATCTTCAAGGCAAACACTATCGCAGCCAACTCTAAACCATGAACGGGGTATCTTGTCTCATGGGGTTTCAACTGTCGTGACGCATAAGTTATCACACACCCGTTCTGCATCAGCATGCAACCCAAACCACTCAGAGAGGCATCAGAGCAAACTACAAAACCTCCACAACCCGAAGGCAAAGCTAACACAGGAGCAGTAGTCAACTTCTCCTTAAGCAACTGGAAACTCGACTCACATTCTTCGGTCCAAACAAACTTTCTATCCGCAGCTATCGAAGAGAACTTCTCGATAAAGCGCCTATAATAGCCAGCCAAACCTAATAAACTACGGATCTCAGAGACATTCCTAGGTCGCTCCCAGTTAAGAACTGCTTCGACCTTACTCGGATCCACGGAAATCCCTTTCACTGAAATGACATGACCCAAAAAGATAACTCTATCCAGCCAGAATTCACGCTTGCTGAACTTTGCATACAGCTGTGAGTTTCTCAGTTTCTGCAAAACCAATCTCAAGTGATCTTTATGCTCTGAAGTTCCTAGAATACACCAGGATGTCATCTATGAAAACAATCACGAAACGATCAATGTACTCACTGAAGACGCGATTCATCAAATCTATGAAGACAACATGAGCATTCGTCAATCCAAATGGCATCACCAAAAACTCATAATGCCCATATCTCGTCCTGAAAGCCGTCTTCGCCACGTCAACGTATCTGATCCGCAACTGACGATAACCAGATCGTAAATCAATCTTAGAGTATACAGCAGATACTTGAAGCTGGTCGAACAAGTCATCAATGCTCGGCAACGGATACTTGTTCTTAATCGTCGCTTTGTTCAACCGTCGAAAATCCACACACATCTCATAGATCCATCCTTCTTATTCTCAAAAAGAATCGGAGCTTCCCAGGGCGACATACTCGGTCTAATGAAGCCCTTCTCTAAAAGATCACGCAACTGCTCTTTGAGTTCCTTCATCTCAGCTGGCGCCAACCGATACGGAGCTCTAGAAATTGGGGCTATTCCTGGCACCAACTCTACGCTGAAGTTAATCTCTCGTCTCGTAGGAAATCCAGGAATCTCATCCGGAAATACGTCTGGAAACTCTCGAGCAATCGGAACATCGCTCAACTCTACTCTTGATACTTGGGAAATATCCAAGGCATAGATAATAAACCCTGAATTCTCTAGCGACAACAAACTAAACATCTCCATGGCAGACACCAAAGGAATCTTAGGTCGCGAATCAGCACCATAGAAATCCCATTTCTCTCCAAATTCAGGCCTAAATCTCACTACACCATGAAAACAATCAACTGTCGCTCTATAACTGGAAAACACATCCATTCCCAAGATACAGTCAAAATATCTAATCTCTAGGACAATCAGATTAGTCACCAACGCATTCTTAGCAAAACTAAGAACACAATCCAACACTACCTCACGGGACAACAAACTCATGCCAGCAGGGGTAGATACAAAGACAACATCACACAGTGGGTAAGAACTCAACCGACACCCATACACAAACAACTCAGAAATAAAAGAGTGTGATGCTCCAGTATCAAACAAAACTCGTTCAGGAAAGTCAAAGATAAATCAAGTACCTGCAATCACTCCCTCTAGTCTATCCTCCACCTGCTCTCTCGTAAAGGCGTTCACCTGAGCTTGCTGTGGTCCCGAAAACTGAGGTCTCGAAGGTCCACCATGCCTAGACGATTCACGGGGTTGGAAACCTGATCGTTGGGACTGAACAAAAGGTTGTGGTGTCTGCAAAGAACCACCAGCAGAACCTTGCTGCGACTGACCCAAAGACTGTCCTCCAGCTGGACACACTCGAGCAAAATGTCCAGGCTGCCCACAGTTATGGCAAAGACCCTGAACTCCACGACACTGAGAAGTCATATGACAACCTCCACACTGTCCACAAGTCACTCCTCCTCCGGGGCCACTGTCACCAGAACTCACTGAACCAGAAGAACTCGAGTTCGAACGCTTCTTAAACTGTTTCCCTCAAGGCTTGAACCTCTGACGATTCGACTGTTGCGGCACTTGAGGAGATTGGAAAGAAGACATCGCTACCGGTACAGGTTGAAAACTACATCCAGCTGTCAACTGAACCTGATTCTGCACCTCGAGGTCTCGAAGGTCCACCATGCCTAGACGATTCACGGGGTTGGAAACCTGATCGTTGGGACTGAACAAAAGGTTGCGGTGTCTGCAAAGAACCACCAGTAGAACCTTGCTGCGACTGACCCAAAGACTGTCCTCCAGCTGGACACACTCGAGCAAAATGTCCAGGCTGCCCACAGTTATGGCAAAGACCCTGAACTCCACGACACTGAGAAGTCATATGACAACCTCCACACTGTCCACAAGTCACTCCTCCTCCGGGGCCACTGTCACCAGAACTCACTGAACCAGAAGAACTCGAGTTCGAACGCTTCTTAAACTGTATCCCTCATGGCTTGAACCTCTGATGATTCGACTGTTGCGGCACTTGAGGAGATTGGAAAGAAGACATCGCTACCGGTACAGGTTGAAAACTACATCCAGCTGTCGACTGAACCTGATTTTGCACCTCCATCAGACTCTCCTCAATATCCACTGCTCTATCCACAGCCTCAGCATACGTCGCGGGGGAACCAGCTAACACCATACGGAACAACTCGGGCCTCAACCCTCTCAAAAAATTGTTTCTCTTCGTCCTCTCTTGGTTCGCAACATGGGTAACATACGACAACAGCGAAGAAAACTGCCTGGCATACTCGGCCACCCTCAAGTTCCCTTGCTTCAGATAGTCGAACTCCCGCTCACGGTTGTTATAGAAAGACTCAGGCGTATACTCCTATCGAAAAGCTGCACAGAAGCTTTCCCAAGAAATCAAAACTCCAGTCTCTCTCATGACACGAGAAGTACCGTTCCACCAGTGTTGCGCATGATCTATCAACTGCAACACTGCTAACTTCAGTCTCCTCTCTTGCGAGTACTCCACTGCGTCAAACAACTCTTCCATGTGCTCAATCCAGCCTTCAGCCAACAGACCAGCCTCGACACCAGTAAACGTCAGGGGATTCATCCTCTGGAACCTAGCCAACACTAGCTCAATCTCTCCAATCTGTCGAGTCACATCATCCACCTTTGTCTGTCTAGAACGTCGGTGCAAAGGTATCTCCTGCTGCTCAACATCCTCATCACTTCCCGGGGCTCTAGACTCCCCATCTACCTACCTAGCAATCCTACTCCTACCTCTTCTCTGCGGCATCTACCAAAACTCAGAGGTAAGAACAAGCAGATAAATCACAGAGACAAATAATCAAATCACACAATCACAGAGTCAGTCAAAGTCAAAACTCAAACTCTATGCCTAGACTCAAGTGTGATCAAAAGAAACGAGCTTATCCCAGTTTAAGCTCTGATACCAAAAATGTCAGGCCACGTGCGCTAATACAACAATTAGTCACAAAATATGCGGAAGCATCATAAAAATATGGGCTAAAATTTTTCGAATAAGGGCCTGATCCAATATCATTCAAAATACATTCATATTCAAAATAAGGTTTAACTCAAAACTCAAACATCATACAAGAAAGCAAGTAGTCACTCACTACCGATCCCCGAATACAATTCGTACCTCAATTCAGCTTCTACCTCAACAGATCTTATAAAACAAGGGCGCAACAACCAGCACAAGTCTACTGCCCTAGCAGCTTCACGACGAACTCAACAGAAGCCACTACCTGCTCAAATCTGTCAAGATATCTCAATATCAACTCAAATCTGAACTCATACAGCTTAAATTCTAAAGCCTCGTAGCTCACTCAGCTATCTCAACTCTACCGAGCACCACTCCGCTCTCAACAAAGCTTAAAACGGAAAGAAATCACTTACCCAAAGCTGCTAGAGAACAGAAGAACTACGGTTCAACAATAGCGAAGATCCACGAACACTTTAACAACTTCGCGCTCCTCAAATCCGGTGACTCCAGTCTCCAAACTGGTACCAATCGAACGCTCTAGAGAAGATGAGCTCAGCGCTACCAATCTTGCTCCAACGGCGGCGTAAAACGACGGCAATCGACAGAAATAGGGTTCGGATGAACAGTACCAATCGAGGGTTATCGGGGATGAAGATAAGAAATATCAGGTTCGAAAGTACTCTAAGTGCTGATCGACACTTAGTTTAAAATCCCCAAGTCTGAGCTACAGTGAAAATCAATCACCACCAAATTCAGATCCCATCGCTAAGGCAGAAGTCCCTCAGATATGGCCTCAGCTTTCACTCACATCTGGTCATGCTATCTCAGATCTGACTCTCTAAACAAAACACGCGCTTCTAATCAAAACGATGTCGTGCTACTTAACAAAACGACGTAGCATAGGGGTCCCGCTCTCGCAACAGATCCCGCTAACGCTCATCCAGACTTGACCACATAAGCGCTCACATCTATTCACGCCCGCTGAACAGATTCCACTCACTAGCGTCAAATTTGAAAACACGATACAACATCGTATTACCTCTTGCAACACCAAATCTGACTAGCACCTCAATGATAGCGTTTCATTCCCTGTTCGCGGAAATTCACACAAACACACGAGGGACAGATCTGAACATCCAGATCCCTCCCAAATTTGAAATTGTGAAAAATCACCAAGTCCTCACATCTGAAAACCCGATAATAAGAAACTCCATTAACTAATCCTAATCAAGATCTGATTAACTAATAAACCGTACTTAACAATTTCTACTCCTCACACCTCATTTTATTATAATGTTTTTAATTCTGTCTTGCAGATTTATTTCCTCACAAAACTTGAAAAGAAACTATGTTTTGAATGCAAATTAACAATCGGATCCCAATACGCATAAGCGTGTGATAGAATTCTCATTTTACTGAAAAAGAGATGGATCGAATGGTGCAATAAATCCAGTTTTGTAACTTGATCAGATGTGCCAAAGATTATATAAACTCCAACCAATTATTATGGTTTTTGATGAGTAGGCAGAACATTGACTATGGGAGCGACGAGTTTGGGATGGTTATCCACAAGAAGCCTCTTCGTTTTCATTGTTAGAGTAAGGTCTAATCACATGGTTAAATTGTTAGAGAACTTATCCAACGATACCTGAGGAGGATGGATTTCAGAGCAGATATTTTTGTGGGATGAGTACCATTCCTTGCATGATTTAAAGGTCAAGATTGATGATTTTTTAAAAGATGGTGGGCTTGAAGAGATGAAATAATAAAGCAAGCTAGCCTACAGTTTGTGTGTGCTGCATTGGGTTCTCGATGGAAAACAAAGAAGGAGAAGGTGGACCCACAATGGATTAGGCTAGTTTATGATTTTGATAGTTTAAATACTACCCATGGTTTATGTTGGCCTGTGATGAAGCTATTTATGGTCTTTGAAAAGACCTTGAAAGGAAATTTGATGACTATAAGAAATTGCTGAAAAACGGAAGAAGGATCGAATATTCAGTGGATTCGGCAATTTCCATATCACTGGCTTTCTTTAGCAATTGCAGGTATATAATTATAGAGTTATGTGCTCATCGATCCAACCGTTGATCGAGAGATCGTGTAATAACTCTGTGTATGAAAATATTTATTATAACGATACTTGAAATTTATTTATTTGGCACATCTTTTCTAAATTCACTTGCTTGTCGCGTAGATAAAGGACTTGAATATACAAATAGTAGAAAGAATATGAGATGGATATATGAAGCTCATATTTTATACTATGTATTCTAGACCGTTCCTAGACGATCAGTCGCCACTAAGAAGGATAAAGGCCACTTAAGATAGAGACTAGTATTTTCAATGTGAATACCATGTTTCTTTGGTAGGGGACTGTTGGAGCAGTGGCGGATTCGGATCTCGCTCCCGGGGCGAAGCGGAATTTTAAAATTTTGTGCCCGATAAAGCTCATATGTGAATAAAAGGAACACTAAACATGTTAGAGTAGGTGCCCAACTAGCCAACTTGTGGCGTGTGGGTTCTTGTTGACTCTATGTAAAAAGATCTTTATTTATGAAATTCACATTCTTTTATGGGATTCTTTATTTTCATTATTATGATTACAATTGTTGGATAATGACCTTGAATGCACTATAGTGTATGTTAGATGTGATAGTGGATTTGATGGCTATCATGAAACATATCTAATAGTCACTGTGTATTCTAAACCAGTTCCTAGTCAATTGGGCCGTCCAAAAGAGGATAAGGGCCGCCCGAGCTTGAGACTAGATTCTGCGATGCGAAGTACCACGTTTCATTGGTAGGGAACATAGTGATGTTCTGAGCATGCAGATGGATAGTGACCTGGTGATCTATCGAACTACCCTCGTTCGGACTTTTCAAGTGATTATAATTTGTCGAGTGGATTAAGTCCGAGGTCTTGGTTGTACAGATTAGTCCTTATTACTCGAAACATCATGGAGATCCTAGTAACACATGCGATGTAACTATTTGATCTCCAAGATGTACGCATGGTTATGGATCTTGCGGGTCTCGATTTATCAATGGTCGTTAATCTGATCGGGATATTTGAGTTGAAAGGACCGTACTGTACTCTAACCATGACCGACTGGTTCTTGCAGGCACTATCAGTGATACCTAGGGGATCATGGGGTGATGTTGCTAGGTGCTTTACCATGATCCGATGGGTAAGTCCGAAAATATGTTTTCGGAGTCACAAAAGTTGTAAGCCCACAGCTAGTTGTATCCCTGAACCATTGAGGGTCACACAAGTACTGGTTTCTCAATTCCCGTACGGAAATTAAGCTCAATTTGTTGAGTATAGTTGGAGGAAGGATGGAAGTGAGACTTCCTAAAATTAATTAAGGGTGGAAATGAGATTTCCTAAATTGGCTTGGAGTAGTATGACTATCCTTAAAGCTGTAGGGGCCTAACTGCTATTTTGGATTAGGTGGTCTGAAAAATTATTTTCACATCATAATGTTCAGTTTTGTAAATTGTGTAGATCGATCCGATCTGATCGTCGATCGGGATTATGATGAAGCCACAACGATGGACTTGAAACCAATTTTCACTGGGTCTGAGCCCGACCTAAGCCCATTAACCTGGTTTAATACCATGGAAAATCTGTAAATAGGGGCCTGGGGTATTCATTTTACTCGCACCAAAAGTTGGGAACAACTCTCCAAGTTGGATCGAGTGCTCTCCCTTCAGCTATATTTTTCCTTTCCCTTCTCCTCCTCCCCTTCGCCGTGGCGTCGCCGCGCCGCCACCTACCGCCGCCGTCGAAATCTGTTCCGACCATCTCGGCGAGGAGATTCCATTCGCAAAACTTTCGTTGGTTTTCTAGTGCAAACCAACGAAGGAATTGAGATTCTGGTCGTGGACCGGATTAGGAGGTCGTAGCTGTTCAACCGTTGAAGTGTCAATTCCCTAGTGGAACTGGTCGGAGCCAGGCGCCTAGACGCCAGCAAGGTAATCTTCTAAACATCCTATGAATGTTTACATTATTGTTTAGGTGTATTGAGCGTTCCCGGGCTAAAAATTTTAAATTCTTTCGCTGCGCCCCGGGAGCAACATCCGGATCCGCCGCTGCGCCAACAAAACATGCATAGGATGTTTAGAAGATTTACCTTTGACGACTTGTGCCTGGCTCCGACCAGTCCGCAGAGGGAGATGGCCCTTTAATGGTTGAACTCGAAAAGCGCTTAATCCGGTCCACGACCGGGATCTCAATTCTTTTGCTTGTTTGCACTCGAAAACTAACAAAAATTTCACAGATGGAATCTCCTCGCCAAGACGGCCGGAACAGGGCCGACGATGGACGGCGGTGGGAGGAGGGGCGATCGAGAGTAGGATGAGGGGAGGAAGTGAGTAAGTTTCTCAACTTGGTGTATCTGAATAGCTCCATATATAGATATTTCATGGGTTTAAACTAGGTTAATGGGCCCAGGCTAGGTCCAAGCCCATCGCACATTGGTTTCAAGTCCATCATAGTGGTGTCATCATAATCCCGATCGACGATTAGGTCGGACAGATCTGCACAGTTTCTAAAACAGTATATTATGATGTGAAAACAATTTTTCAGACCACCTATCCAAAAAAGCATTTCCACTACTATTAGTTTAATATGGAAATCATACTCCTTTAGCTAATTTTGGAAGTCTTACTCTTAACCTTCCTCCTACTATACTAAACACTTTGAGTATCATTTCCATACGGGAATTGAGAAACAGATACTTGTGTGACCTTCAATGGTTCAGGAATACAGCTAGCCGTGAGCTCGCAACTCCTTGTGACTCTGATAACACATTTTCGGACTTACTCACCGGTCCTAATAAAACGTCTAGCAGCATCGCCCCCTTAATCCCCTAGGTATCACTGATAGTACTTGCAAAAACCAGTTGGTCACGATTAGTATAGAGTACGGTCCTTTCAGCTCAAATATCTCAATGGATATTGGTAAATCGAGAGCCCCTAGAGATTCGATAGCCATGCATACATCTTGAAGATCAAATAGTGATATCACATGTGCTACTAAGTAAACCCATTTACCTAAAGCACATATAGTACTCCGGCCAGAGATTTGTCACTCTATAATATCCTCAAATAGCATAGGATATCCACGCACCAAGGCGAGCGGTGAATCCTCGCTCGAATCCTCGACAACAAAACATCGACTCCTGCATGCGTCGTGACTTCACCCAACCTCGCCAATTGATGACCCTCATGGAGTTGTAAACGGGTCAAGTGAGGCCACTAGCATGTAGAGTCTCAATGATGTTTCGAGTAATGAGGACTATCTATACAGCCAAGACCTCAGACTTAATCCACTTGACAAATGGTAAGCACTTGGAATGTCCGAACGATGCTAGTTCGATAGATCACCAGGTCACTATACATCTGTGTAACGCTAGAAATTCATAAACCTACAAATTTAAAGTTTACAATTTCGAGGGGTCAAATTGTAATCCTTATCATTTAATCAGCTTTTGATTGTGCATTCTATTTCAGCTTAGGAGCACGGTTTAAGAGATGTCCGGGTTGAGCAAAGCAAGCATGGTACATGTGACGCCCAAACCCATGGGAGCCAACGGAATATGAGAAAATTTAAAAATTTAAACAATCGAAGGACCAAACTCGAATAAAGTAAGCTGTATTTCCTTACACAAAACTGAAACAAAGCTAATGGCGCCAAAGGTAAATAGATTTGACAAAACAGATCTTGATTCACGTTGCAAAATGCGATATTACAACTACTGGAACTCTATATAAGTTCACTATTGTTGTAACAGATCTTAATACAGTTCGTCAAAAGATCCAAAACAACAAAAGCTAAGACTATGCGGAAACGCTGGCCGTTGACAAACACAGTCCCCCGAATCTGAATTAACTTGCACCACCCGCCTGCTCCTGAGCTGCCTCACCTGCATTGGGAAAACTAGTGAGCCTAGGGGCTCAACAAGTAAAACTGAGTATAACAAAATAACATAAATGCAGGCATAAATGAAATCTGAAATCTCGCTACTGAAAGAAACTCGAAGCTCGAATCTGAATTGTTTATACTGGGTGATTTATGGTCTAGAGGCTCTCTGGTGGTCCTTGTGCATGAAGCATATTAACTGATCAGTAACTCTCCGTGAAGGGATTACAATATTCCCATAATCCTGTCCCTTCCATGAAGGGATTACGGTCCTACTGCAATCCTGTCCCTTCCTTGAGTGACCGGGTCCTCTATGCCATAAATCTCAAATCTGAACTTTACTTTCTTTCTAAAAATAGCTTTATACTAGCTCTTGATCGAAAGTCGATCACTGGAATCTGGTAGATTCACTGCTATGAAACTCATTTTATTTAAAAATAGAACACTACTGAGTGTACAGTTGGACTCGGAGCTGAGGACCAGCTCTGACGAAATCAACTCGAGAGTGCAAAACAGACGTGGTTCTAGGAATCAGGTTTCATATAAAAACAGATCTCACTGGGAAAACAGATGTCACTAGAAAACAGATGTCACTAGAAAACAGATGTCACTGGGAAAACAGATGTCACGCGTGAAGGTCTGTTTTTGGTTATCTAACAGATCTTAGGTGCGGTATAGGCATACAGATGTGAGCAACAGCTTTGGCTAAGAAACATGGCTTATGAATAGTAGAAACAGATCTCACTGGAAAAACAGATCTTACTGCGAAAACAGATCTTACTGCAAAAACAGATCTTACTGTGAAAACAGATCTTACTATGAAAACAGATCTTACTGCGAAAACGCTAACATAAATCTTATAGCAAGTGTTTCAGATTTTGGTAGATTACTCAGCTGTGAGCAACTCAACAACAGATTTGGGTTAAAGACAAGTTATGCGTAAAAACACTTGGCTAGGAACACGAAATACTGCTTCGACTCAGACAGATTATAAACAAACTGGCTTC
This sequence comes from Dorcoceras hygrometricum, assembly GCA_001598015.1. NCBI lineage: Eukaryota > Viridiplantae > Streptophyta > Magnoliopsida > Lamiales > Gesneriaceae > Dorcoceras > Dorcoceras hygrometricum. Next base: position 114,412 of record KQ999894.1, on the reverse strand, counting down.
GCTTATCAAACCAGCACTTGCTCCCGATCTAACCAGCGTTTCCTATCCATTTAGATTCAATGTCCAGAGTCTTCACAGTACTTAGGAAAACGAGGGCTTCTATTGGCTTTCTTACCTGGAATCTGTACAACTCAGTATATTTTGTAACGCCCCAGATTTAACAACTGCCCCCACTGTACCAACACTGATCTTTTCAGCGTGTTTTGTCCTCACTCGCACGCACCCTGAGAAACTTCCCAGAGGGTCACCCATCCCAAAATTGTCCCAAGTCAAGCACGCTTAACATTAGAGTTCTTAAGTGATAAGCTCCCGAAAAGAAGATGCACCTTGTTGGTATGAGTAGTACCAATTAAATCTGATAAGCCTTCCTCAACTAACCTCAATTACATCTATAACATCCCAGTCTCGTAATCCCTCTCATTCCGATGTGGGATCGGTTCATTCATGTGCCCCTTCGCCTCTAGAAGCCTGCCAGGAGCCGCTCATTATCCGTGCAACCTCTTTGCACCGGCGATCACTTCCCGCCCTCTTTGAGCCCCGGACCTCACATATTTAAAAAAACACCATTACGGGTTAAACTTTCTAGTGAGTTTCCTCAAAACTAAAGCATCAAAGCAGTGAATCAATAGCTCAACTCAAACATTAAATGAAACTGAAACAGGCAAGCATACATAGAAAAACAACGAAGCAATATATGTTTTTCAAATGTAGCAAGAATCAGATTTACTTGCCTGAAGCAAAAATCGAAACGTGCGGATGTTCGTGGCTGGAAGTCTCCTCAAGAACACTGGAAAAACTACTGAACTTTGAAAGAACTAAAAGTTTTAGTTGCAACCAAAAATGAATCCAGGGGCTTACGTAAATCGTTTTATACAAGGGAGAATGATTGAGTAGTAGGTAAAAATACTTGAGTAGGCATGGCTGCCATGCCAACTCTTTTGTCCTCTTTAAAATATTTAATAAAAGCTCCCTACTACTATTTTGATTTATAAACTTGATACATCATTTTACTAAAAACATAGCTCCCATCCAAAAACTCATTTTATTTTCGAAAGGAAACATTTCTGGATTATTTCAGGTTTGTGCTTGGGCGAAACCCTTCCGAAATCTTCTGACCGTTGCTTCAATTCTAAAAAGAAGGAATCAAATTTGAACTAGAATCTGAATGCTCAAAAATCTCAAAACAACCCTTAGAAAAGAAAGGCTAAACAATTTGTGGTTATATGGATTTTTGGGGCGCTACAACTCTACCCTCCTTAATGAAATTTCGTCCTCGAAATTTACTTACCGAACAGCTCTGGGTAGAGACTACGCATATCTTCTTCTGTCTCCCAAGTTGCTTCTCGCTCCGACTGGTTAGACCACTGAAATTTAACCATTGGGATGCTACGGTTTCTCAACTTTCTATTCTCTCTATGAAGAATTCTTTCTGGTCGCTCCTCATAGCTCAAATCTGGTGCTAGTTGGATTGGCTCATAGCTTAAAATATGCGACAGGTTGGAAACATATCTCCTCAAAGCTGATACGTGAAAAACATTATGTACCGAGGACAGATGTGGGGGTAAAGCTAGTCTATAAGCCAGTGTTCCTACTTTGTCCAAGATCTCGAATGGACCAATGAACCTTGGGCTTAGTTTACCCTTCTTCACAAATCTCATTACGCCTTTTCATCGGTGCTACCTTCAAGAAGACATGGTCTCCAGATTCGAAGCTTAGCTCGCGGCATCTGACATCAGCATAGCTCTTTTGCCTGATTTGAGCAGTTCTCAATCGGTCTCATACTTTCTTAATAGTTTCAGCAGTCTGTTCTACTAAGTCTGGTCCCAAACCAACTCGTTCGCCTATCTCATCCCAATGAAGGGGTGTTCTTGCATTTTCTGCCATAGAGAGCTTCTCCATCTGAATGGATGCTTGGAAACGATTGTTGTACGTGAATTCTACCAAAGGCAGCTTTGAGTCCCAGCTTTCTGAAAAATAAGGATACAAGCTCTAAGCAAATCTTCTAAGATCTGAATCACACTCTCTGATTGACCATCTGTGTGGGGGTGAAAAGCTGTGCTAAAGGTTAACTTGGTACCTAAAGCTCTGTGTAGACTCTTCCAGAAAGCTGACGTAAACTTTGGATCTCATTTGGTAAGTCGGTCTACTATAACCGAAATTGAATTGTAGCCTTGGACAGATCTAGGTAAACCTACTACAAAATCCATCGCAATACTCTCCCACTTCCATTCTGGTATCGACAGGGGTTTTAGCATCCCACCTGGTCTCTGATGCTCAAATTTAACTAACTGACATGTCAGGAACTTGAAACAAATCTGGCAACATCGCGTTTCATGCCTGGCCACCAATACAGCTTCTGGAGATCCTTATACATCTTAGTGCTCCCTGGATGTACTGAATATGGAGCTGTATGAGCTTTTGTCATCACTTCTGATCTCAAATTATTCAACTAGGAATCCACAATCTACCTCGAAATCTGATAGCTCCTTCTGCTGAAGTATAGATATTACTACCTTTCTCTATGTCTTGTTTAACCCACTTCTGCAACTGTTCATCTAACAGTTGTCCTTCTCGGATCCTGCTAGAACTGCGCTACTATAACAGGGAATCAGCTCTAGCCCAAAATTTTCAATCTCATAAGCTAAGGGTCTCTGGACAGTAAGCTGGGCTAATCCTATAGATTTCCTGCTAAGAGCATCTGCCACGACGTTGGCTTTTCCTGGGTGGTAACTAACTGTACAGTCGTAGTCTGTGAGATCTGTGTTTTTGCAATCAGGTGTTCTTGAGTGAAACCAGCTGGTAGTAGATGCGTGGCTGAAGTCATCGAATTTGCCTAAATGTTGGAATCAGCAGTTGGAAAGATATCAGACGTTGCGTGGGAGACGTTTGTTTGAGTATCAGCTGTTGTGTCAGCCGTTGGTGACTTCTGATTTAAATGTGTGTATCAGCAGTAGCAGTAGGAATCAGTTGGAGCAGCAGCGCTTCGTTGGATTTCAGACGTTGGTGTTTTAGTTGCGATGGTCAGTCGAGAGCGCTAAGGGACCCTGAAGCGACGATGTTTTGTGAATAGGAACCAGCTGTTGGTTTCGCTAGCGTGTTTCTTAGTGGGTATTGAAACTACGTCGTTTTGGATTAGTGCTAGGAGATTCAGCTGTTGGTGTGATAGCGCGTAATCAGCTGTTGCGAGAGATCAGCTGTTGCGTAGTGATTAGTTGTGACTAGCGGGTGACGTGTCCAGCGGTTGTCTCTGCGACGTTGTTTGGTTAAGTTGGAACGACAGCGTTTTGGGTGAAGCGTTTTGGATCAGCTGTTGGTCGCGTTAGACATCTACTTTTGAGGGATCTAATGCGTTGTTTTATTCAGCTTCTGGTTTGTGAATCAGCTGTTGGTAGCGAGGTGACGTGTCCCTCTGCGACGTCGTTTTGATTAGTTTTTCGCTGTTTAGCGATAGGACTCTGCTGGTGCGAGATTTAAGCAGTTGGTTGGGACTATTAGTTACAACTGATTTTGTCGATGGAATCTGTTCCTGTTTCTATCAGCTGTTGAGAAGCGTATTTAATAGAAGACTTGGTCTTCGATTGTTTAACAGATTCCATACTTAGAATATTTTCACCGTTTGTCGACCTTTGTCTCGAACCCTAAGTTACTGTTCACCGTACCTTTTATCCAACGATTCCCGTCGTTTCCGATCGTCATTTTGAACGTGTGAGGTAGCGTTGGACTCCTCTCGTGAAGGTGTTTCATCCTATACCACTTTTGGAGGCTGTGGTTAGCTGGAAGCAGAATCGAGAAGCTGCTCCATCGTTCGTGTGTTGCATCGTTCAGGTAGCGCTTCGAGTTAATTGATAATATCTTAGCTTAGGCTTTGATTTGAGCTTCCTGTTGATTTAGGAAGGTAGGATTAGCACTGGTTGAGTGTAGCTCCCAGTTCGTGTATTCTGTGTTTAGCGTCCATTGAGAATTATGCTTTGTTGCTTCGTTCAGGTTATATATCAGATTTCTCGGGACCCCGTGTGTGGTAATCTTTGCACAGAATATCGAGGTACGGATTTGATCTTGTTATAGCTTGGAATTGGAGTGGGATATTATTTGAGGTTGCTGGTATGCAATTGCTGTATATTCTGTGTTGTCGACTGTTTGCATACATGCATTATTCACGATCATTTCAGCTATCTATTGCATCGTACCTTGTTGTATTGTTGTTGTTCTGTTCTTACCAGGATGAGCTTCTGTCATCAGATCTGATCTCAAATTGTTCACACTAGGAACCCATAATCTGCCTTGATATCTAGAAACTCCTCCCGTTGTAGTATAGAGATTACTACCTCTCTCTATATCTTGCTTAACCCACTTCTGCAGCTGCTCATCTAACAGCTGTCCTTCTCGGATCTGATCCAACATATTTGATCGAATGGTAAGATCTGCTAGAACTGCGGTACTATGTCGGGGAATCAGCTCTAGCCCAAAATTCTCAATCTCATATGCTAAGGGCCTCTGAGCTGTGATCTGAGCTAACCCTATCGACTTCCTACTAAGAGCATCTGCCACCACATTGGCCTTTCCTGGGTGGTAGCTAATGGTACAACCGTAATCTTTGACCAGCTCTAACCACATCCTCTGTCTCATATTCAATTCTTTATGGGTAAAGAAGTATTTTAAACTCTTATGATCTGTAATATCTCACACTTCTCCCCATACAGATAATGTCTCCAGATCTTAAGGGCGAAAACCACAGCTGCTAATTCTAGATCATGCGTAGGATAATTCTTCTCGTGGTTCTTCAACTGCCTAGAAGCATATGCTACTACTCTACTATCCTGCATCAAAACAGCTCCTAAACCTAGCTTAGAAGCATCTGTGAGGATTACAAAATTGCCTTGTTCAGAAGGCATGGTCAAAACTGGAGATTCTATCAACGCCTGCTTCAACTTCTCAAAACTCTGCTGACAACTGGGGGTCCATTCAATTTAACTGTTTCCTGGTCAGCGTAGTCAATGGAACTGTTGTACCTTGAAAATCCTTGAATAAACTGTCTGTAATATCCAGCAAGTCCCAAAAAGCTCCTTACTTCTGAAACAGATCTGGGCACAGGCCAGTCTTGCACAACTTCTACCGTAGCTGGGTCGACTTATAACATCCTTAGAAATGATATGTCCTAGAAACGCAACTTTCTCCAACCAAAACTCACATTTGCTAAACTTAGCAAACAATCTCTTGCCCTTCAAAACTTGCAACACTATACGAAGCTGACTAGCATGCTCGGAGCTGGTCTTGGAATATACTAAAATATCATCTATGAACACTATTACGAATTAATCCAAAAAGGGCTGGAAAACTCTATTCATCAGGTCCATAAACATATGGAGCATTTGTTAACCCAAAAGGCATTACTAGAAACTCATAATGACCATATCTGGTCCTAAAAGCTGTCTTATAAACATCGGACTCTTTAATCTTCAGCTGATGGTATCCAGATCTTAAGTCTATCTTAGAGAACACTGCTGCTCCCTTTAACTGATCAAACAATTCCTCAATCCTAGGCAAAGGATACTTGTTCTTAATGGTCAGCTTATTCAGTTCCCGATAATCTATACACAATCGTAAACTCCCATATTTTTTCTTAACGAACAGAAATTGGGCTCCCCACGGTGACGTACTAGGTCGAATAAATCCCTTATCCAACAGATCTTGAATTTATTCTTTTAGCTCTTTCTTTTCTGCAGGAGCAAGCCTATAGGGCGGTCTAGAAATCGGAGCTGCTCCAGGCACTAAGTCGATAGCAAACTATATCTCCCTATCTGGAGGTAAGCCATTGATGTCTTCTGGAAACACTTCTGGGAACTCGTTCACCACCTCCACATCTGGAAGTTGGGGTTTACTAGAAACAGCTAGAGAAGATAAACTTACTAGGAAGGAGCTGCTCCAGGCACTAAGTCGATAGCAAACTATATCTCCCTATCTGGAGGTAAGCCATTGATGTCTTCTGGAAACACTTCTGGGAACTCGTTCACCACCTCCACATCTAAAAGTTGGGGTTTACCAGAAACATCTAGAGAAGATAAACTTACTAGGAACCCTACTCCACCTTTCCTTAAACAGCGCTGGGCCTTCAAGGCTGAGACTAAGCGAGGAA
>KQ999894.1:91036-104560 GCA_001598015.1 Dorcoceras hygrometricum | reverse complement strand
TGTCCCTTCCATGAAGGGATTACGGTCCTACTGCAATCCTGTCCCTTCCTTGAGTGACCGGGTCCTCTATGCCATAAATCTCAAATCTGAACTTTACTTTCTTTCTGAAATAGCTTTATACTGGATCTTGGTCGAAAGTCGATCACTGGAATCTGATAGATTCACTGCTATGAAACTCATATTTTTAAAAAAAAGCACTACTGAGTGTACAGTTGAACTTGGAGCTGAGGACCAGCTCTGACAAAATCAACTCGAGAGTGCAAAACAGACGTGGTTCTAGGAAATCAGGTTTTCGTATAAAAACAGATCTCACTGGGAAAACAGATGTCACTAGAAAACAGATGTCACTAGAAAACAGATGTCACTGGGAAAACAGATGTCACGCGCGAAGGTCAGTTTTTGGTTATCTAACAGATCTTAGGTGCGGTATAGGCATAGTGTATGTGAGCAACAGCTTTGGCTAAGAAACATGGCTTATGAATAGTATAAACTGATCTCACTGGAAAAACATATCTTACTGCGAAAACAGATCTTACGATGAAAACATATCTTACTGCGAAAACGCTAACAGAAATCTTATAGCAAGTGTTTCAGATTTTGGTAGATTACTCAGCTGTGAGCAACTCAACAACAGATTTGGGTTAAAGACAAGTTATGCGTAAAAACACTTGGCTAGGAACACGAAATACTGCTTCGACTCAGACAGATTCTAAACAAACTGGCTTCGCTTATCAAACCAGGACTTGCTCTCGATCTAACCAGCGTTGCCTATCCATTTAGATTCAATGTCCAGAGTCTTCACAGTACTTAGGAAAACGAGGGCTTCTATTGGCTTTCTTACCGAATCTGTACAACTCAGTATATTTAAAAAAAACACCATTGCGGGTTAAACTTTCTAGTGAGTTTCCTCAAAACTAAAACATCAAAGCAGTGAATCCATAGCTCAACTCAAACATTAACTAAAACTGAAACAGGCAAGCATACACAGAAAAACAACGAAGCAATATATGTTTTTCAAATGCAGCAAGAATCAGATTTACTTGCCTGAAGCGAAAATCGCAACGTGCGGATGATCGCGGCTGGAAGTCTCCTCAAGCACAGCATACACAGAAAAACAACGAAGCAATATATGTTTTTCAAATGCAGCAAGAATCAGATTTACTTGCCTGAAGCGAAAATCGCAACGTGCGGATGATCGCGGCTGGAAGTCTCCTCAAGCACACTGGAAAAACTACTAAACTTTGAAAGAACTAAAAGTTTTAGTTGCAACCAAAAATGAATCCAGAGGCTTACGTAAATCATTTTATAAAAGGGAGAATGATTGAGTAGTAGGTAAAAATACTTGAGTAGGCATGGCTGCCATGCCAACTCTTTTGTCCTCTTTAAAAGATTTAATAAAAGCTCCCTACTACTATTTTGATTTATAAACTTGATACATCATTTTACTAAAAACATAGCTCCCATCCAAAACTCATTTTTTTCGAAAGGATTTCTGGATTATTTCAGGTTTGTGCTTGGGCGAAATCCTTCCGAAATCTTCTGACCGTTGCTTCAATTCTAAAAAGAAGAAATCATATTTGAACTAGAATCTGAATGCTCAAAAATCTCAAAACAGCCATTAGAAAAGAAAGGCTAAACAATTTGTGGTTCTATGGATTTTTGGGGTGCTACAGTACACCTCTAAATTGATTTTTATCCAACCTCGCCCTCTATTTCCAGTATGATGATGATCACATCTGGAAAAAAATTTACAACCGGACTTCGAGTATTTAAATGAAGAATTACAAGATAAATTCCATATTGAGAAAAGAATATGGTACGATAAATTAGACCAAGATATCAAAAATAAAATCCACTCTGAATGGTTACATAAAATGGGAACTATTAAATCCAATATTCCATTTTACATCTTCTTAACCATATTTTTATCCGCCGAAGGTTTTAACAATATCTGTTATCCAAGTTAATACAAGTCTCCATAAGAAATGGGCATTACTTAATAATGAAACTGTCCCAAGTTCACCCCCCACTACAGCCTTTAAAATTCCAAACCGCAAAAGGAGAAATCACAGCTGATCCTTTTAAACGAGGTCGAAGTGACAAAGAACATGTTAATAGCTAAGACATAAATAAAATATTCCAACAGACTAACCACCCTAATCAAATACTCAAAACTATCGCTACCCAAGTCGATCATATTTCAAATAATCTCAATCAAACTAATAAAAACTCAACATTTAATTATACAGCTAAACCTTTCTTTCAAATGAAATTAAATCCCCATGAAAATGAAAAACAAATCAGCTTCTAAAATAACACCAATAACATCCTCAATAAAATCTCTGCTAAATTTCGAAATCGGAACCTCGGGAAGTAAAATCAATTGTGTCGGAACAAATAATGACAAAAGTGAAGATGAAAAATCAAATCAAACTTCTGATGCTTCTGATGAAGAATCTTCAGATAGCATCAATATAATTGAAAATCCATTTGAAGATGAACACGATGAAATTAATAAAATATATCAAGAAAGAAGACGATTTAATACCAATAACACACGTAATTACTATAACAGACCTACCCCCGTTGATATAGGTTACGAGGAAAGAAATCAATTTAAAAGTACAAAATATGATGACAAATCAATAATTGAATGTAATATTGATGGTAAAACCGAATATGAAATCCTCAACACATTACAAGAAATGGACATGGCTCGTCTTGCCTACAAAATTTCGAGGTCAAAATGAAGAAACCACCACAACTCTTATTGTTCAAGGCTTTACTGGCCAATTAAGAAAGTGGTGGGATAACGCTCTATCTCTCGAATAAAAAGTAAATATTCTCAATCACACTATCCAAGTCGAAGATAATGATGGCAATAGTAACGAACAAAACAATTCCTGTGAATTTCTAATTATTACAATTTCCATGTATTTTATTGGAAATCCAAAAGAAGAATTTAATTCATCCAAAATCATCTTAACAAATCTCCAATGTCCATCTCTATCTGATTATAGATGGTACAAAGATGTCTTCCTTACTCATGTTCTGCGAGAGATGACTGTAATATGTCTTTCTGGAAAGAAAGATTTATTATGGGTTTACCACGACTTTTTAGTGAAAGGATAATTCAAAAACGCAAAAGTGAATTTGGTACTGACGATATTCCTTTTAATGATATAGCATTTGGTCAATTATTCGCTTTCATAAAAAAAGGACTAACATTATGTTCTGAACTCAAATTCCAAGCTAAGTATAAGTCTGACAAAAATATAACTCGAAAAGAATTAGGATCTTTCTGAACATATACCCCCCTTCAATACGCAGAAAAAAGAAACAAAAAACTTTTAAACCTCCTACAGAAATTACAACAATACCCGTATAAAATATAAAAACCCCAAAAGACACACACATAATAAATCTAGCACTCTAAAATGTTGTAATTGCAACCAAATAGGACATACGTCAAATAATTGTCTTACAAAATCTAAGAAAAAATCAAAACAAAAATTAATGAATTAATCGATGATATTATTAGTGATTCTAGCACCTCGAAAAAAGACGACACCGAAACTGAAAATGAAATTCCTTCAAAAGGAATTTTTCATTTATGTGTAATCTCGAAAGATAAAAAAGAAGCAATTTTAGACCTTGTCCAACAAATTCCTGATCCCGACATTCAAAAACAATACTTTAACAAATTAAAAGATTTAATTATTGATGAAGAAAGTTCTAAACGAAACCCCATCAAGGAACATTTTAGTTTAAGTACTTTATTTGACAAATACCCAACACCGAGCATACTCAAACAAGTTAACACAAAAGATATCCAATCTGAAATTAATATATTAAAAAGAAACAGGTTAAACAACTTCAAAATGATCTTTTTCCTCTTAAGGAAAAAGATATTGAATTAGAAGCCAAACTACTTCTCCTTACACCTACAACGGTAGAAGAAATCCAACTTGAAAATCTAACTGAAAACAACAACAATAATTTTATAAATTCTATCCAAAAAATTGTATTCCAAAAATGGTATGTTAATATAGATCTAGTCATTAACGACTTCAAAATCACATTAATTTCCTTGGTAGACTCTGGTACAGATCATAATGTTCTACGCGAAGGTGTCACACCATCAAAATATTATGAAAAACCAACTGAACATGAAAAATTATATAAGGCAAGTTCAAAACCTTTAGACATAAGATACAAATTATCAAAAGCTCACATATGTAATAATGGATATTGTTTCAATAATGTTTTCACACTGGTCCGAGATATATCCCAAGATATGATTCTCGGTACATCTTTCCTCACTCAAATTTACCCTTTCCAAGTTAACAACAAAGATGTTTTTACCAAAATACATGAACGACACATCCTCTTTCCTTTTATCACGCCTGTCTAACAAAAAGAAATTCTCTTACTACAGAATTATTCTATATTTAAACAAATTAATATAATCAATAATAAAAAACAACATATTAATTCGGTTGAAGAAATTCCCTACCTCAAAATAGAAGAACAACTCACTCAATTGCATATTAAACGGAAAATATCTGAATTAGAAATCCATATCACCCAACAAATATGCAGTGAACTACCAAATGCCTTCTGGGACAGAAAAAGTCACGTAGTGACCCTTCCATATGAAAACGATTTCAATGAAAGAAACATACCAACAAAAGCCCGTCCTATACAAATGAACCAAGAATTTTTACAACACTGTCAAATCGAAACACAAGATATTCTGTCCAAAAATCTTATACGACCATCCAAATCACCTTGGAGCTGTTCAGCTTTCTATGCTGTCAAACAGGCTGAATTAGAACGCGGTGCACCCCGTTTCATAATAAATTACAAACCTTTGAATAAAGTACTTCAATGGATTCGGTACCCAATCCCTAACAAAAGAGACCTTATTAACAGATTACATTCGGCCAAAGTATTTTCAAAATTTGATCTCAAATACAGTTTCTGGCAATTCCAAATCGCCAAAAAAGATAGATATAAAACAACATTTACTGTCCCATTTGACCATTATGAGTGGAACGTAATGCCATTTGGCCTAAAAAATGCCCCTTCAGAATTCCAGAAGATTATGAATGACATTTTCAATCCCCACAACTCTTTCAGTATCGTATATATTGATGCAATTAATGGAGCTATAATTTCATCGTATAAGCATTTAAGACGTCGCAGGAAATTCAATTTGGATGCATACAACGTGTCTACTGACTACATTTATTACTACATTTATTATCGTTGTATCCAAAGAGTATAAAGAGAAGAGAAGAGAAGCTGAGAAGGGTGAGGAAATACACTGTTACGGACTACAACGAAGTTATCGAACACACAAGCTAACCAGCCCTTCACAAAAAAAGAGTATAGTTCATATTGAACCAGCTCACAGCAAGTGACTCACATACAAATAGTTTTATTCAATTCTTGTGTCACATACTCTTCCAAACACACACTCCATAGTGTCGAGCATTCATTGTATATCATAAATAGAGAGTGTAGAGTGCTAGAGTAGCACAACCAGCTCAGTGCTGTTTCATTGTATTTTCGAACCAGATCACAGGTCTGTGTTCGTGGTTGAGTGCTAGGAGTTCTCATAGCTACTGGTTGTGGGATCGGGTTGTACAAAGGGTTGTATAAATCAAATCTTCTAGTGGATATCCTTCTCATTGAGGAAGAAGGGGAGACGTATGAGATATTGCTCCGAACTTCCAGAAACAAACTCTCGACTTCTCATCTTTTACATTCACGCAATTGCTTAAATTGTTCACTGTTTGAATCGTGTTCTTTCCACATAAAATCATTTTATTACACGAGACAAACAACAATCACTGAGAACTCGGCTGGAGGTTTGCGTCGAGTAGTAAAATCTTTCGAAACAACTTTCAAAAACAAAAATTAGCAAAGGAGTTCATTCACCCCCCCCTCTGAACTCCCGAGCTTGATCAGAACTTGAAGTATTATCAATGAAAATAATTTAAAAGCTTACAATTGAAATGCAGAAAGTTGTAGCAGATGATAGCAGATACAATCTCAAGAATTTAGAAGTGTACTGAATTCGCTCTGCCCTTCTTTGAAAGCTCACCACTATAAATAAAGGAAGAAAATACATAAATGAATGCTAGATGTATTGAATTATTAAACTACTTGTAACTTTCGAGCTGTCTTGCACTACTTTTGAATAAGTCTTTGTCGGCCACTTGCCACTTTGATTGAGATATTGGTTCCTGCTAATGCAAGTGGAATGGAAGTGGATGTGAGCTGTCCACCACTGCTGTTTGTCTTTTTGTAAAAGAGTCTTTACGCATCTTTGAAATGGGTGCCTGTGGACCCTCCTTTGATAGTGGGAATCTTTGAAGCTGTCATGTTTGAGAACCTAGTTTAAAAGGTTTTTACTTTTTTTTTATCAGAACCTTTGATTTAGAAATCAAAGGGGTCTTGAGCTGCAGGTCCACCATAGGGGTCAGATGAGACCGATTATTCCGATTTTGCAGATTTGGAGGAACATTGAGTCATGAACTCAAAAAATCGGTTTTGAAGAGCTGGATCTTTGCTAAATGCGTCCAGGAAATCCTTTTGAACCGGGTCTAGGTTATCTTTTGAGTAGTTTCTTGAACTGGGGATTTTTGTTTACGGTTTATAGAAGTATATTTTGGTTTTTGACCGGTAGATAGGAAATGGCGCACTGCCTGTTCATTACAGAGGTGGGTTTGGAATTTGCCCCACCATTTGATTCGATGAGTTCGAATTAAAGAAAAAGGGACTGGGTCAGGAAAAAGTTTTTGAAAATCAAAATACCAAGCAAAAATCCATGGGACTTTGAACTCAGCATAAAATTTTAAGGATTTTTGAAAATTGTTCAGACAAGAGGATTATGAAAAAACTTCTGATCCCTTTTTGATATCTTGGGGAATGATGGAAGAGTCTGATCCCATTCTTTTCCACCATTCATAAAACAAAATGGGGAAATTTGTATCACAACCAGAATGGAAGGTAAAAAACCAATGAGAAAATGGTCTGAGATAGAACGTCCGGTACCAGCATTTTTATAGTCGATATAATTGAAGATGGAGGTTGAAAACGGACAGAAAAAGTTCGGGTTTTGAAAATACCATAAGGGTGTGTTTGAACTAACTCATCCCATTGTGTAGAGGCAATGACTTATTTGATAATACATTTTGAAAAAATTATGTCTCCTATGGAGTCTTTTTTGTGGACAATTTCAAGCGATTCAGTGTCCACTAGAATGTGCTCATAAAATTTTTGATTTTGCCCAGGATTGTTGGTTTCCGGGAAATTGAGTAGGGGGAAAGCGGCGACGAATGTAATCCTGCTTTTTGACATTTTGAGGCATGTCAGTGAAAGGGGCGAACCTGAGGTCTTCAAGCCATGGTTTTGAGACATATTTGAACTCATCTTGGGTTAGGGTGATGGTGTAGATGTTTGAACAGGTGTTGAGGGAGAAGTTAAAATGGATTTGTAAGGTAATTCTGGAAGATTTTGAAGAGGGCTATAGCGGTTAAAGTTTGAAGTTAGAGGGGGAAAAGAACCAGTGGGTCTTTGAGAGGGTGACTTTTGAGGGGTTGGTGGTTGGAGTTGAACCAATTGTTTTGTAGGTATTGAAGGCATATCATAATCTTTAGGAGTTTGAAGTTTCTGCTTTGAGGGATTCATCTGCAAGAAAATTTTGTTTTCCTTGTAAAATTTCTCTAGTAAGAAAGTCAGGAAGAGTATCTTCCCCTTTGATAAACTCAATTTCAAAATCAAAAACAAAAATATAGCTTGCCATCTGGCAAATATTTGTTTTGAAACAATATTTTGAACATCTTTAAAAATAACTTCCTTAGAAGATTGCAGTCAACTGGGAAAAGAAATGATTTGTTAAAAAGATCTTCTTGAAATTTTGAAATACAAAGAACAATTGATAAAATCTCTTTTTTTATTGTTGAGTAATTTTTTTGTGGTCCGAGTCAGAGACCTGAATGAAATCTTACTAGCTGTTCGTGGTTATCTAAGAGTTGTTTGAGAATACCACCATAACCTATGTCCGAGGCATATGTTTTGACTATCATGAAAGCTGTTGGACTAGGGATACCTAAGCAGGGCAAAGTTTGAACTTTATCTTTAATACTCTTAACGATACTAGTGTGGACATCAGATCGTGGAGGGGGATTTTTTTGTAAACTTTCATACAAGGGTTGACAAATTTGTCGTAGTTTAGGGAAGAATTCTGCAATATAATTCAGACAACCTAAAAATCTTTGAAGTTTATTTTTATCTTTAATGTGGTCTGGGAATTTTTCAGCAAATTGGATAACTCTATGGATTGGTTTTATCGAACCTTTTGATATATCATGTCCTAGAAAACGGACGGAAGTCTGAAATAATTTCATTTTCTTTTGAATAAGACAAGTCCATTTTGTTTAATGATTTGGAGGAAATGTCTTAAGTGTTTGAAGTGTTGATCTAAATTATCAGAAAATATGAGGATATCATCTATGTAGACGATACTGAAAGAGCTGTAGGGATTGAAAATGTCATTATTATGCGTTGAAATTCGGAGGAAGCATTTTTTAGACCAAATGACATTACATTCCATTCGTAATGGCCAAAAGGGACTGTGAACGCAGTTTTGTATCGGTCAGATTCGACAATTTGGATTTTCCAGAAACCAGATTTGAGGTCAAATTTTGAAAATACTTTAGCTGAATGTAATCGGTTAATAAGATCTGGTTTATTAGGAATTGGATATATTATCCATTGAAGTACCTTGTTTAAAGGTTTTTAATTTATAACTAATCGTGGAACACCACGTTCCAGTTCAACTTGTTTGGCAACATAAAAAGCGGAACAACTCCATGGTGATTTTGACGGTCGTATTAATTTTTTAGATAAGAGATCTTGGATTTCAATTTGACAGTGGTGTAAGAATTCTTGATTCATTTGAATAGGACGGGATTTTGTACGGATATGTCGTGATTTTGACGGTCGTATTAATTTTTTAGATAAGAGATCTTGGATTTCAATTTGACAGTGGTGTAAGAATTCTTGATTCATTTGAATAGGACGGGCTTTTGTAGGGATATGTCATTCATTGAAATCTTTTTCATATGGAAGGGTTACTATATGACTTTTTCGATACCTAAGGCGTTTGGAAGATCACTGCATATTTGATTGGTGATATAAAGTTCAAGTTCAGATAGTTTTTGTTTAATATGAGGATGAGTTCATTGTTCTTCAAGTTGGAGATAAGGAATATATTCTTTTAAATAATTAATATGTTGTTTTTTATTATGTATAATATTTATTTGTTTAAAAATTGAAGAGTTTTGTAATAAGAATATTTCTTTTTGTTTGACAGGTGTGATGAAAGGGAAGAGAATATGTCGACCATGTATTTTGGTGAACACACCCTTATTATTGACCTGAAAGGGGTATATTTGCGTAAGGAAGGGAGTGCCGAGAATCATATCCTGAGATATGTCACGGACAAGAGTGAACACGTTTTTGAAACAGTATCCATTATTACAAATATGTGCGTTGGATAATTTGTACCTTACGTTTAGAGGTTTTGAATTAGCAGTTTACAGTTGTTCTATTGTTTTTTCATAGTATTTGGATGGGATGACGCCTTCTCTTAGAACGTTATGATTGGCTCCAGAGTCGATAAGAGCAATAAGAGTTATTTTGAAGTCAGAAATAACTAATTCTATGTGAACATACCATTTTTGGAATTCAATATTTTGTATGGAATTGATAAAATTACTGGTACTTGCGTTATTAGTATTGTTGATATTAATTTCTTCAACGAATTGTAGATTGACAAGTAATAATTTAGTTTCTAATTCTATATCTTTTTCTCTTAAAAAAAAAAGATCTTTTTGAAGCTGATTGACTTGTTTTTTAAGGAGATTGATTTCTGTTTGTAGATCTTTTGTAGTTGTTTGTTTAAGTATACTTTGTTGGGGATACTTATCAAATAAAGTGCTTAAGCTGAAATGTTCTTTGATGGGATCACGTTTTGAGCTTGTTTCATCAATAATTAGATCTTTCAATTTATTAAGGTATTGTTTTTGAGTTTCAGGATCTGGAATTTGTTGTACCAGATCGAGTATAACTTCCTTTTTATCTTTTGAAATTATACATAGGTGGCAGATGCCCTTTGAAGGAGATTCATTCTCGGATTCTGTTTCATCTTTTGTAGAGGTACTAGAGTCACTGGGTATATCGTCTATTAATTCATTAATCTTGGGTTTTTGGCTTTTCTTATGAGGTTTTTTTAAGTTTTTTAAGACAATTATTTGATATGTGACCTGGTTAGTTACAATTCAAATATTTTAAAGTGTTTGATTTATGTTTACTAGGTTTAGTATTTTTTCTATAATTATTAGTACGTCTAAATAGGGATGGGTATGATTTTTTGAAAGTCTTTTCTTTTTTGTTCTCCGGACTGGAGGTGGATCAATGTTCATTAATCCAAACATTGAACAGAAACTGCCAAGTTCTTTTCTAGTCGTTGTGTGATCAGATCTATATTTGGCTTGAAGTTTGAGTTCGGAACATAATGATAAGCCTTCTTGTTTGATGAAAGCAAACAATTGTCCAAAAGTCATGTCCCCGAAAGGAATGTCTTCGATGCCAATTGTAGTTTTTAACTTTTGAATTATTCTATCAGAAAATAGATGGGGTAATCCCATAATGAACCGTTTCTTCCAAAAAGACATATTACAGTCTTCTCGGCGTAGAACATGGGTGAGGAAAACATCCTTATACCATCGATAATCAGTTAAGGATGGACATCGAAGATTGGTTAAAATTATTTTTGAGGAATTGAATTCTTCTTTGGGTTGCCAATAAAATAAATTTAGATAGCAATAATGAGGAATCATGAATCATTTTGTGTGTTGATATTACCATTATCGTCTTCTACTTCAATAGTATGATTTAATATACTTAGTTTTGAATCAAGGGGTAAAGCGTTATCCCACCAATTTTTTAATTGGCCAGTAAACCTTGAATAATTAAAGTTGTGGCTGTTTCTTTGTTTTGTCTAATTTTGTAGGCCATACGAGCCATACCCATTTCTTGAAGAGTATTCAGAATTTCATATTCAGATTTAACATCGATATTCCATTCAATTATGGATTGACCATCATATTTAGTGCTTTTGAATTGGTTACGTTCTTCGAAACCAATATCAACTGGTGTAGGGCGCTGATAGTAATTACGAGTATTGTTATTATTAAATCGCCTTCTTCTGGTAAATATTTTATAAGTTGATTATCATCCTCTGTAAAGGAGTTTTCAATAATATTGACATCGTCTTCTGACTCAGGATCAGAATCAGTAGTGCTGGAAGTTTGGGATTCATCTTTTTGTTCATTATTAGTTTCTACACAATTAATTTTACTGCCAGATGTACCAATCTCTGAAAGTTTGGTTGAAATTTTATTAAGGAGAAAATCGGTATTACTTTGAAAGCTAATCTGTTTTTCTTTTTCTGTTGGAATGATTTTTGTTTGGAAGAAGGGTTTTGCTGTGTCATTAAATATTGAATTTTTTTGCTGGTTACTGTTGGTGAAAACTATTAGAAATATGATCTATCTGGATAGCTATTGTTTTAAGTATTTGATTTGAATAATTATTCTGTTGAAAATTTTTATTAATATCTTCTGTATTTATAGGCTCTTTATCACTGTGTCCTCGCTTAAAAGGATCAGCTGTGACTTCACCTTTGGTTGTTTGAAGTTTGATAGCCTGTAAAGAGGGATGAACGGCGGAGACAAAATCATTATTTGTTAAAGTCCATTTTTTGTGTAGAGTGGTATTAACTTGTATGTCAGATTTGGTTTGGAAGTCATTAATGCCTTCGGCAGATAAAAATATGGTCAAAAATGTATAAAAAAGAATATTTAATTTTATTGTTTTAATTTTTAAAATCCATTCAGAATTAATTTTTTCTTAATATCTTGATCTAATTTGTTATGACAAATTCTTTTCGTATTATGGAATTTATCTTGTAATTCTTCATTTAAATATTCAAAGTCAGGGTTGAATTCTTTTCCAGATGTGATCATCATCATACTGGAAATGGAAGGTGATGTTGTAGGTGAATAATTTTGTGGTGATGAAGGACCTGATCGTGGTTTTGGAATAGTAGTAACAAATTCATATTTGGATGTATTTTTTGAAAATGTAGAAAATGAATGTCGGGATTGCGATCTCTGAAGAATTGGTGTGGAAATAGTTTTAATTTGTGGATTAAATTTGATAGAAATTTTTCCATCTTCTTCTTCTATTATTTGAGAAATATCTTTTCGTTCTATGTTTCTAGGTATTTGAGGAGTGTTTATTATAAATGTTGTGGAATAGTGATTTCATTCCATTTCAGTCGTTTGGGTGTGAAGATCGTAGGTCTTTTAGCATCTATTTGTAGCAGGATATGTTTCTAGGTATTTGAGGAGTGTTTATTATAAATGTTGTGGAATAGTGATTTCATTCCATTTCAGTCGTTTGGGTGTGAAGATCGTAGGTCTTTTAGCATCTATTTGTAGCAGGATTGTTTCTTCTTTCGAAGAAGGCAGTCTGTTATACTTTGGATTAAGTTGAGAAGACAGAAGTCTAAAATAGACTCTGTATATGATTGCAAAGTTTTTACAGGGATGAAATTCATCACCCTGAATATGAACATCAAGTATTAATGAATCTAAAATCATAGGATCTGTAAGATCCACAGAGAAATTCGGTGAACAATTGAAATATATTGGTCCATTACATATATTAGTTTGAATCTGTGAGGATTGAGAAATTCGAATAGTGATTAATCATTTTTGCTTAGGATTAGTCACGAGGTTTTTAGGGATTTCGAATTTCAGATTTTTGAGGAATGGAAGCTGTTGGTATTTCAGCAGTAGTGTGATCAGTTGTAAGATATTACGTGATTAAGTCAGCAGTGAGTTGCATGAGCATTCAGCTGGAGAAGAATTTGTTGGCATTTGTTGCGCGGGCGTGAGATGAACGAGATGACGCCACGTTTTGGTCAACCCTGAGGAGTTGACTGCTGATGTTCTAGCGCTATTCAGCCGTTTCCTTTGCAAGGGAGTTGATTCAGTAGAGTGATCAGCTGTTGGTTTGAGTGAGCAGCTGCTGGTAGTGAGGTCGACGTCGTTTTACCTTGTTGGGAGTTGATTCAGTAGAGTGATCAGCTGTTGGTTTGAGTGAGCAGCTGCTGGTAGTGAGGCGACGTCGTTTTACCTTTGTTAGCGGGTAACGAAACAACGTCGTTTGGATAAGTTGGAAAGACAGCGTTTTGGGTGTAACGCTTTGTGTCAGCTGTTGGTTGTGTTGGTCATCAGTTGTTGACAGCGATGGTGACGTGTTCCTCTACGACGTCGTTTGAGAAAGCTAGTGTGTTCAGCTGTTGGTCGATGGGAGAGAGAGATCTGCTGGCAGCTGAGGAAGTGATGCTACGTCGTTTTGATATTATTTTAGATTCAG